>BMAO01014726.1:0-24790 GCA_019973975.1 Trichonephila clavata | reverse complement strand
ACACATTTTTCTGTTCAAGTATAAAAAAAAATCAATCTAAATGAGGGGGAAAACTGAAATTCCTGCAAAAAAATTGGAATAAAATTAAGTATCATTCTTCCACATAAATAACTTCTTGAAATTCCAATTATAATGATTTTAATGCTCAATAAATCAACATGCTTTATTTTATATATAACACTTAAAATGATTTAAAATTAAACACAAACCTAATAACTTAGCAATCATGGCAGCATCTGCACCTTCAATGGGAGCACACAGACGAGAAATTACTGGGTGAATTTGCTGAGTCAAGTAATAGAGAACATCTAGAATATATATATATATATATAACTCAGGAAATATTTATTTATAAGCATATCAAGTTTTTAGACTGCACAACTATCTTGTTCATGTCATACTGAAATACATAATTCATCAAAACACTATTAAAAATATGTCAATTGATTAATAAAAATTTAATGCAATAACATAACAAAAGAGGAAGTCAAGAATTTAAATTTCAAATTTGTACATAACAAATTAATGAAATATTCTTAAATTTTGTTGATGCTTAAAAAAGTTCTTAAATTTTTTTCAAACAAATATTCTTGAATTCTTTTTTCTAAAATAATAACTATAAAGTAATTAGTCCAGTTTAAAAATTCAAATTTAACATATCCACATTAAAGCCAGAAATGTATTTTATTGTTTATAAATTAAAATGTTATGATAATAATTCTTTATTCATTTCTTAATTCTCCCATGGTTTGAGGATATTATTATTAGCTTGTTAAAAAAGTAAGCACTTAATGAAATATGAATCATATTTAAAATTTTATGACCATCTATTTTTTTTAAAGGTTGAAGATATGGCTAATCAATTTTTAAAGAAGAAATATTAACCTACAGATTACTTTAACAAATAATGTAAAAGCATAACAATGAAATATTTAACATTTGATTCTAAATCTGATTTATTTTATTTTCTTCCTCAGTGACATTACAAAGCACAAACTTCACAATAAATTAGAATGTTTTAGGCTAATAATAATAAAATATTTTGATACGTAATAATAAAATATAATGTTACTTGTAATTTTCAATACTTAAATCTTGATATAAACACTGACCAATTTTCAATATTTCTGAATTTTTCAACTCATCTGGATGGTAAGCTCTTTGAGTAGCAGGAAGATCTGATCCATCCTACATACAAAAGTAAAATAAATTTACAATGCAGAATGTTCACTGTCAAGAAAGTCTATAAGGTATGCAAATTCTAACATCTATAGTACATAAGGTTGCTTGATACAATTGGTATAGAAGAAAGAAAACAAATATTGAGTAGGTCAATAAAATTTCAAAACTAATTTTAAAATGCTTGTTTGAAATGCTTATTATTATTAGTTTCTGATTAAATGTGTAAACTTAATTGTGTTTACTTACTTAACTTTAAAAATATACCAAATAAAAATTGAAGAACTTACTAAACAGATTATGTATGATACAGTGTCACCCAATTTCAGTTTTTTTCCTCCTTTAGCATTCAGTCTCAATGCTACCATCACATGAGGAAGATTTTTCTGATTTGAATAATCTTCAGGATTTTTAGTGAGTTGCTGTAAATAAAAGGCTACCAGTAAACATGCAATTATCGATATAGTAAAAGTTTGATTATATATAATTTTAAAAAATACAAGATAAACAGTGCAACATTTACAAAATTGCTTGATTTAAAAAAATTGATATGAAATTACATTTTATAAGTTGAAAATTACCAAGTTACTCTGTCCCCTTTTTTTATTCATATATAGTTTTTGAATGATACACAAAAATGCTTATGTGTTTAGAACCAGAATCCAAATAATGGATTTCAAACATTGACAGATTAGTAGGAATGTGGTAAATCAGACTTCCTTTCATAATTTTTTATTGGATTGAATCTAAGCCGTTATTAATTATAAGCTATATCCTTAATTCTCAACACATTTAAGGTAAAAAATAAAAAGTGGGAAAAGGTTAATTGATATCCAATATTAATGAAATTTAAAATGAAAATGAATAAAAAATGAATAATTCACTTTTACTAGTATTAAGAACTAAAATACTGGCATTATCCTGTAATTGCTTTAACTTTCAGTATCATGTTCAACTTTCCCCATTCAAAAAACTTTTTCTGCTCTCGATTCTAAGAGACACTTGATTTTTTAGTAGCATCAACATAGAGAAAAAAGTGTGGCTTAGATTTGAATAAATATAGTACTAACAAATAGAAAAAGTGAATACATAAAATTTATAATACTTTCCAAGAAACAAACATATTCAATTAATACTTAAAAAATATTTTTTAAACCCTAAGTACCAGCATATTTATTCATTTTGTTAAGCAGCAGATAAAGATACAGATAAAGTACCTCATAGATATGCTATTATATATATGGTCCACCTTGGGATAGCAATAGTCACACTGTCAGGTATAAAGTTTTCTTATTATACAAGTTGAATAATCATAATATACTTTTTAAGATCATTAATTTATTTAAAGAATATTTATTACATGAAGCCCAGTGGTACTGTATCTCACTTCACGCAACAGGTCCGAGATTCAAATTCCGGGCTGGGCAAGGTCAACTCAGCCTTTCATCCTTCGGTGGGTTGATAAATGAGCACCAAGCTTGCTTGGGAACTGAACACTGGGGGTTTTGCGTCAGACTGACCACTTGAAAGAAACATTTGCATGCCTAAGGTCACATAAACTGAGATAGGCACAGTAAGCCTTGGCCCTCACGGGCTGTTGTGCCACTGAGTTAAGCTCAGTTCATTACTTGAGAACCTTAATTTAGTCGTGTTATGTCAAGTAGAATTAAATAAGCCATGACCATGAATAGAACAAACGTTTTTAAGTTGCATAGATTCAACTTTATCTACTATTTTTGACAATGTTATTGTTATTTTAAAAAATATGAATTAAATTTTGTAATTTTATACTTGTATCTGTAATATATGTAATGAAATCATTAAAGTTCTAAATTTATAAGATCTTTATGGAAAAGTTAAAATGTATGGAAAATTTTAGTCCTTAATGTTTAAACCTAATCTTTTTTTTTTTTTTTTAGAGAAATGCAGGGATATGATTAAAAATTTTTCTTTTGTTAAAAAATTATTTTATAAATGTATTATAGTCAGAAAAGTTTTTAAAGAATATAATTACAAAAATATTTAAAATAATTGCATACTTTCCAAGAGGAGAAAGTATAAAGACCAGATTTTTCCACAGAAAGGAAAGCATAAAGGTTTATTTTAATACATTGAGAGAAAAAAGTTTCCAAAACTAACAGAAAATTTGCTTACAGTAGCATGCAAACTTCATTTAAATGATAATTTAAATTGAATACATATAATTATATTTAAAGTATAAAATTTAATACTTTGTAAATGATGTAATCAGTCAAAGGTTTCTTTCCCTGAGACACTGCTTCACCTAAGTTGATGAGATGCAAGTGAATGTTGTCAACAATTTCATCCTTTGATTTATTAGATAAGATTTCTTTAATAATGTACCTGAGAAAAGAACAAACATAATGAAATGCAAAACAGCATGATAACCTTAAAAAGCAAAATGAATAAACATTTTATGGGAATAATTAAAATCTACCAAGGAATAAAAGCTTTTTAAAATAAATTTCTTTCATTGATATGAAATTTGTAAGATAATCAGGAATTTATACAAGCTATATAATACATTTCAAAACAATAAGAAGATTCATCCAAGCCAAACAACTCAAATCAAATTCATAACTAAATTTAAATAAAATATTTGTCCTACATCATGCTATAAAAACTTATTCAAATAACACATGAAAGCTGAAAATTGTCCTGTACATTAACGTTACATTGCATTTTCATAGATTTAAAAAAAATCATGTTCAAATGGGGAAACATACATGTTTATCTATTTGAAATGGCAGCATTTTTTTTAAATTTTGAATAACCATAAAAAAACAATACTTTTGAACAATGTGTCCATAATTAAACTGTTTCCCATAAGATTGTGTGAATATAAGAGAGTTACTTCTAGTTATGGATTTACAACTTCTACACATTATATTTAATAGGATTTCTGTCAGTATTGTAAAAGGGGGGGGGGGGGCAAGGGGGAGGGAATGGTTAGCTTTAAAATTGATTAAATTCTACTTTTAAGTTAATGTAAAAGTTGTCCTCAAATCAGCATTGTTTATAATACTGCATCTTTTTAGATATTTTTTGATCTTTTGCATTTAAATCATTTTAGTCTCTCAATTTATTAAAAATTACATTATATGTATATAGACAGATACTCACGCATAATTGAAGGGAAGGGGGTATGATCATGATGTAACTGTGATTTTCTACATAAATAAATAAAATAAAAACAACTCATCAATATGTCTGCAATAGCCATAAAAGATAAGCCATGAATTTGTGAGTTAACTTATAAAAAAATAAAATAGCATGTTTAGATCAAAAACAGATGTTCCCACTGTACATATCATGCATCCCTTGGAAACGAAAAGCATAAAATAGCACAGGAACAGCATTTCAAAGAAACTTTTAAATAACAAATAAATAACATTTCAAATTTTATAAAACAACCTGATATACAATTATTTTTTAAAATAATGTGAAGAATATTTCACAACAAATATATTTTGATAAGAAAAAATTATTTGGATTAATACTTTTGTATTAACTTTTTCATAAAAGCTCATACACTAAGGTAAATTTAAAAATTGAAATTGATGTACTACAAAATAAGACAATGAGAGTTGAATGAACAGAATTAAGCTTTTAATAACTTAGAAAGTGAGGTTACATGATTGCTGTTTACAGACTGTCTCATCCAGGTGTTGCCAATACAGAAAACAAAATTAAGAGATGCCAGATTACAAGAGAATTATATGACATTTTACCCCCCTTTAATTTTAATCTGGATATTTCAGTCTCTGACATAGTCCTTCAAGTATGCAGGAGGTTGCCTATGGCGAGCTGTACGCAATGCTAATGTGTTCTTGTTCGGTTCAGTCGAATCTTCTAAAGTGGTATCTGAATCTGAGTTTATTGGCTGTAGATCTGGAAGAACTTGAACACTTTCTTCTGTACCCTTGTTGCCTTCAGAGCTGGTATTTCTCCTCTTGGAGCTAAGTGTCTTATAGAAACAGTTGTTTCCCTTCCATTGCCAAGTTTTACATGTGCATAGTCAGGGTTAGCTTCAATTAATTCTACTTCTTGGACAATTGGCTCATATTTGTTAGCACGCACCTGATTTTTCATTAGAACTGGACCAGGCTTTGTAAGCCAAGTAGGTATGGAACAGCCGTTATGGGATCTTCGAGGGTGAGAAAACATTCGTTCATGAGGAGTGGCATTTGTTGCTGTACACAATAAAGAGCGAATTGAATGCAGAGCTGTTTGGATAACACATTCCATTGTTCAGTTTTCATATTATTGGATCTTAAAGCAAGTTGCATAGTTTTCCAGATTATTCCATTATAACGTTCAACCTGTCCATTTCCTGCTGGATTATAGGGAGTAGTACGACTTGTAGCAATTCCTTGAGATGTTAAAAATGATTTTAATTCGTTAGACATGAAAGATGATCCTCTGTAGAATGAATAAATGATGGCATTCCAAAAATAGAAAAAGGTTCTTCAAATGCAATATTACAGTTTTCGCAGAAATGTCACTACAAGGGATTGCAAACAGAAACCTAGAGAATTCATCAACTATCGTTAAAATATAGTGATTTCTTGAAACACTAAGTAAAGGTCCTTTAAAGTCAAGATTCAACCTTTCAAATGGGGAAGTAGCTTTCACAAGAGTTCCAACATGTTTAACAAATCTTGGCTTTAGTTCGTTGCATATTAGACAGGAGTTGGTGACTTTCCTTATATCCTCTAAAGAAAAAGGGAGATTTTTGCAACGAACCCAATGATGCATTCGTGTCACTCCAGGATGACAAAGAGAGTTGTGAAGATTGTTAAGTCGACTCTGGGAGTTAGAGCTCGTTATACGGGATAATGTATCAGCAATCACGTTTTGAATTCCAGGACGATAAATAACGACAAATTTAAAACTAGCAAGTTCAAGTCTCCAACGGATTAACTTTTCATTTTTAATTTTACTACCATGTCGCTGATTGAATACAAATGAGACTGCTTGTTGATCAGTGAACACTTCAAAATGCTTTCCCATCAAGAAGTGTCTCCAATGACGAAGTGATTCCACAATGGCATATGCTTCTTTTTCTGGAGATGAATGTCTCAATTCAGATGTATTTAAGGTTCTTGAGAAAAAGGCAACAGGACGTCCAGCTTGACTCAAGGTAGCTCCAATTGCGAAATCGGATGAATCAGTTTCCACTCGAAATGGTATGTCATCTTCAATTGTTGCCAAGGCAGCATTTGCCACATCATCTTTCAGGGAATTAAAAGTCAATACAGCATCCCTAGAAAGAGGAAACTGTTTCTTTCCTAGAAGAGGACGTTTTTCTGAGAAAACCCCCGGATCCATCGGCAATAATGGGCAAACATTCTTAAAGCACGTTGCAATGCAGATGAGTCTTTCGGAACAGGCATATCCCTCAAAGGTTTTAGTCGTTGAGGATCTGGTTATTAAACCATCCCGAACAATGTAGCCTAGCAAATGGACAGAATTACTTGAGTATGTACACTTATCTTCATTTAGAGTCAAATTATACTTCTTTACCACAGTCAGGAACTTCTCTAAGTTGTCATCATGTTCTTTTTGATCTTTTCCACACACAGTAACATCATCAATAAATGGATATGTAAGGGTGAGTCCTTCATCCTCAATAATTTTGTCAATGACTCTTTGGAAACAAGCTACTCCATTAGTAACCCCAAAGGAACATGTAAAAACTGATAGAGCTTTCCACAAGCTTCAAAAGCTGTATAATGTCTCTCGCTATCCTGGATAGGAATTTGATGGTAGGCACTTTGGAGACCAATTTTGCTAAAAACCTTATTTTTTGAAATTTTCAAAATTACCTCTTCTATTTTAGGCAAAGGGTAGGCATCCAGTAACGTGTATTTATTAATTGTTTGAGAGTAGTCGACTACCATTCTGGGCTTATGATTTTATCCTCTAATGACAAAGGCTTGAGCCCTCCATGGTGAGTTACTTGGCTCAATGACTCCTTCCTGGAGAAGTTTCTGAACTTCCAATGCCATAAAATTATTGTCTTCATTCGTATGATGTCTCGACTTTGTAAACAAAGGTCTACAGTCTGGATTCAAATTAGAAAATAATGAAACAGAGGGTACTTGTGCTACAGCCAAAGAACAAATTGTTAGTGGAGGTCTATTACCATCAAATCCAATTTCTAATGATGAATGTCTGTTTAGAATATCAAGGCCAATCAAAACATCACTACAAAGATTTTTCCTAACTAAAAGTTCCACATTTTGATAAGTGAAGCTTTCAATTTTTAAATTAACTCTACAAACACCCACTGTTTCAGTCACCATGGAGGAGTTTGCCATGGATATTTTTCCAAAATATGGTTCAATTTTTGATTTACATTTCGCCACATGCTTTTCGTTCAAAAAACTAAGAGAGCTCTCTGTATCGATTAATGCACTGAGCTGAATATTATTAACCAATGCCTTCACAATTGATTTCTGGAGACAGTGAATAGATCCCGAAATAGCTGCCAATAAGTTTGAAGAAGCCACCACATTTGAAGAATTTCTATTAGGTCTAGATTTGCACACTCGCTGGTAATGTCCCCTTTTCCCACATTTCCTGCAGATAAAATCTCTAGCTGGACAATTGGTTCGTGAGTGCAAGTCATTTCCACAAAAGAAGCAGATTGAGATCTTGAAAAGGAGGAAGCCGCTGATGTTTCTAAGGTTTCTTCTGAAAAATCGCCAGTTTTCGTTGCTGCAGAATGTACTGTGAAAGAACTTCCCATATAAGAAGCTGCATGCACTTCGGCTCATTCGAGGGTTCTAGCTTGCTCAAAAGCTTGATCGAGAGTCATCGATATATTTTCGAGGAGTCGTTGGCGAATGCGAGGACATTTTAATCCTCGTATGAAAGCATCTCTAATATACTCCTTTCGGTATTCCTCTGCCCTTACATCAGTAAAGTCACAGTCTTTGCTCAATTGGTTAAAAACTTGTAAATATTCACTGACAGTTTCTTCCGTTTGTTGATTTCGCGTCGACAAGCAATGTCTAGCGAATATAACGTTACGTTTCTTTATAAAAAGTGAATCAAGTATCGCAATAGCTTGAGCATAAGTTGTGCAATCATTAATGAACTGGTAAACATTTGAGGTTACATAATTACTCAGCAAAGGAAGTTTATTTTCTTCTGTAAAGATTTTTATGCCTCCTAAAAAGTTTTCAAAAGTTTTTTTCCAATGGCGCCATTTTGTTTCCGCATTAGAACACGAGGGATCGATATCGAATCTTTCAGGTTTCAGCAGTTGTTCCATTATTAAATTTGAAAACGAAACGATTCAAGACAATTTCTAAGTTATTAAAATTGTACTATAAATAAGACAATGAGAGTTGAATGAACAGAATTAAGCTTTTAATAACTTAGAAGTGAGGTTACATGATTGCTGTTTACAGACTGTTTCATCCAGATGTTGCCAATACAGAAAACAAAATTAAGTGATGCCAGATTACAAGAGAATTATATGACAAAATGTTTAGTTAGAAACAAGATAGTAAAGAAGCAATAAAAATGCTTTAATAAAAATTACATTGCTTTTTTGGCTTCTTTATTGTGCAAGCTTTCAAAGCTTGCATAACTTCAGAATTACATAAGACAACATTTTCAAAAATTGATGACTTTTTGAGTCTTTTATATCTTATGAAAGGCAAAAAGTTTAGAATATCTCCATGTAAAAATTACTTTCACATGATTTCATAATCTATAATTTCATAATTTTAAGTATTTTCCTACTTATATGTCATAAAAATAGCAAATATGAAAAGTCTTGACTAAAGAGACAATTCTCTCTCTGAAATAAAATTTTTAATTTTTTTCTCCTTGAAAATAAAATTACACTCTGCAAAATACTTTTCTTGAATTAATTATCTACACAGCACATATCATGTAAACACCTGTAAGGTGTTGAATTGTATAGAAATACAGGCAGACAAACCATCTAAAAATAGATTAAATACACAGTGATCTCTGAAAAGCTGTTACAAATTTGTGTGGGAAAGCAGTTGACAACTCCAATTAATTGAATAATAACAGATTTATTAATGGATAAGAATGAACAAAAGACTACACAAAGACAGATTGACATCCCTTGTTATTAACAAGCTTTACAGAACTCAAGAATAGTTCCACTAGCAGGAACTCAGACACACAAAGTCTCTCATCACAGTCAACAAACAAGCAGATTCTGATTTTGACTAACTTGAACTGTCTTGAAAGTTTTTTATGTAGCCAAGGAAATTTTTGAAAGGGTCAAGCCCTGAAGACTTTGACCTAGGCATTATAATTTTTTACCAATTTTATCATCAAGGGCAATAAAGTCACTAATCTGGTAATCATGACTTAATTCTCTAGGGTTGCATAATCTTGTTTTTCAAGTTTAGGCAGGGAGGCTAATATTGCCTGTAAATCTCAATTTCCCACACAAGGAGAGTATCGCCACAGGGAAAACAACACATGCTGGTGTGTGTTTCACTACCTCCTTTAAAAGACTGCATGCTGCAGGCAATGTTTTGTGTTAATCCAAGTAAGGTGAGAGTCTGCCCACACGTATGCCTTTTAGTTTTGTGAATGGCAACTTCTTTACCCTATGTGGCAGAGGTGTCAAACTCGCAGCCTGTAACGCACATTTTTGTGGCCCGGCCAGTATATCAGAACACAATAATATATAATAAAATATCAGAATTTCTCCTGAAATAGGAAAGGTAGTAGCAGAGAAAAATGTCAAGTGTTAGGAGGTCAACATTAGATTGTTCTTTTATGTATGTTTATTACAATGTATCATTCAAAATAAACTTATGTTTCTGTGAATATGGATTTTGTTTAGACCCACCTCACAATGAGAATGTTTTTTATTTACCCAAGTTAGACTTTGAGTTTGACACCCTAGCTTTATGGCCCATCCTGGTTTTGCAAAAGCTTTGGACACAATTCACATGGCCATCTTGGATTGAAGAGTCAAACCCTTGCCATTTTCCTTGAAGACTTGTTCATTGGAGTTTAACCCCTCTCAGATGCACTGCTGATCCTTTGTGGGTCCATGCAAGCAAAGCCTGAATGGATAAGCTTTCAATTCTATTAGCTCTTCAATATTTCTATTTGTACGTACAGGTAAACCTCCTACAACACGGTAGATATGTTCCTCAAAAAAAAAAAGCTGCATTATAAGAAACCGCCTTGTAGGAGATATGAACACCACGTAAAGCAAATTACAAGTGATGTGTAAATATTAACAGAAAAAAGTGAATTGTGAAATGCGTAGTTTACCTGATTGATTTTTTTTCAATAATTCGAGCAGTCAAGGGTTGCCAGTGAAAAAAATCTACAGTGATACCACTTTATGTAATTTTTTTATTTGAAGCGTAATAGAATATGTAACAACAAATGCGTTGTAGGAAAATTTAAACCTGCATTATGGAAAAAAATACTCAATATCTGAAACGTGTTGCAGCGAAATTGCGTTGCACAAGTACCGCGTTAAAGGAGGCTTACCTGCATGTCAGTTTGTTTTTGTGTAGTTATTTGGGTGATCTTATCCATTAATACTCTGATAATACTCAATTTGAGTCATAGGTTGCTTTCCCCCTGTGTAAATTCGTAACAACTTAATTTCTCACAAGGAGAGTACTGCTGCAGGGAAAATAACACAAGTGGGTGTTTCAATACTATGAATTCCACCAGTTCATTTGTCTAATAAGTTATTCATCAACTATTTTTAAATTTTAATGGAAAAACTACACCTAATACTCTAATTATTAAAGTAAAAAAAACTATATTTAGTTCCAAAAAATAAAAACACATTAAATATGAAGTCCTTACTGTCCAGCATCTTTAGCTATTTGTGACCAGTCTCTTCTGACAATGTCCAGTCCTTTCATTTCTTCTTTTGTTACCACTTGACCATTGGACAATAAAGTCAGGGACAAAGCTGCATATTTTTTCTTCTTAAGCAGCAACATGGGTTTGTAGATACCATCAATGTCAATTTCAAGCAATCGGTAAAGTTTGTTAATTTCTGCTTTAACCTGCACATGAAATAAATAGTAAAGATATAGAAAATATTAACAACATTACAGATCCTTCTTCACAGGGAAATGTCATTAACTATATTTGTATTTCACATTGATTTTAGATATTAAATTTCTTTTAATACGTGTGAAATACATACATAATCCTCTATTTTAAAGCCATTTTCCGACAAAAAGAATTAAGAAAAACAATTTTAAAACTCTCAAACTAGGAATCTTATATTAAATTTTAAAATAAAAAATACAACAGAATTTCATATGCACCAACCTTATTTCCAAGTTGCATAACATCATCCATTTCTGTCTGATTTGTGTTAATCATGATAGAATCAGTGTCACCATAAATTACATCAAGACCCATCTATAAAGAAAAGAAGTCCTATATATAAACATAAGTTATAAACTGTATAAAAAATATCCTATGAAAACTGCAAGTAATAAAGATTAACACATGATTACTAAAATGATTATTTGAATACTGAATTTTCAATTATATTTAATTGACTTTACATTTTCATAAATTTCTTTACTCATACCTAGAATGTGGCTAAAAAGATACTTTCAGATTATAATAAACATTATTCAAATAAAATTATATTTTTTACAAATGTTGCACTCTGCAATGTGAAGGCATTGATCAGACGAAATTCTGAACTTCAGTCCAGAGGCGTGGACAACGCTCTGCAAATTCCCACACCCCACCAACATGAGGATTTCAACAGATTCAATGTGAAAGGAAAAAAAAAGAACAATGTTAAATTCAAGTTGCAGCAGATTCAATGTCCATCAGCCCCATTATTTGGCGAGTTTTCAGTGGCTTCAGGCCTTGCCACTCACGAGTTCATGACCATGTGGTTAAAATTGACAAAATTTCTTAACAATTAAAAACAGTAAAAGTTCAGTTTATATAACAGTATAGGAACCCTAAAAAACTCAATTCTCATGATTCAATAAGTCTATTAAACTTAAAATTTTGAAGCATCCATGCACATCTTTCTTAAACAGTATTATTCAAATTAATTTCAGTAAATTTAAAGCCAAAATAATTACAGCTTTACAAAAAGTAGCTTTCTTCTGAGGCTGCTTCAAATACTACTTAACCCCCCCCCCCCCAAAGTGCTATATTGAACAGTGTTTTGCCATTTGGAATTCTTCCAAGATTAGCTGAAAATTGTAGGAAAACAATAAGTTAAATTTAAATTTCATTATTTTTTATATGGAAGTAAGAAATGCACCATAAGCACATGCTTTACTATTTCATAATGCACCTGCTATTTAACCAAAAATTCCTCTAACAATGAAACTAAATAGATCATGAGCTATAAAAAATTTTAATCAATGCAAATCCTATAGCAAACCAATACTGAAAATCCATGATAATATAGTCAGAATCAAAGAAAATAATCAACTATATTATTTTTTAATGATATCAATTAATGAAGATGTTGCCAAATTAAGATCAGCCATTATCATTCATTCTATTGCAATTGAATACAAAAATGAATTATGATTAATTTTGTGAAATGAAGTAAATGGATACTATATATAATATAAAAAAAATATTTCAAAATTTAATTATCAAATTTTTAAATTGAAATCAAGTGAAAAGAATTACGACCAGGCCATAATACTAATTAAATAAATTGCAAACTATTTTACTCGCAAATTGCCAGTAAATAATGAGTCCAAATGAATAATTACAATACTTTAGATATCAATAATTTAAGTATAAAAAATATCATGAAAATTTAAAATATATATATATATATATAAATAATAATAATTTCAAACTGGAATTAATGAAAATTACCAAATACCTTTTCAACTAATTCTTTGGTCTTCAATAAAATCTGAAAGAAATAGAAACCTTGAGCAAATTACAGAAAGCAATTAATTTATATTTTTTCAGTTGCAATATATTTAATTAAATAAATATTTAAAATTTTTCCTCCTTTAAACTGTGGTACAAAGAGGAAGTAACCAATAAATAATAAAATGTAAACTTAATACATACTGTTTTAAGAGCATATGCAAAAGAGTAAAAAAAGTAAATAATATTAACACACAACTAAATCTTATTTGAAAAATTAAATAACACTAACTACAATGCTCCAAAATTAAATTTCATGATTCTGACTCTCAGTCATTTGTTTGCATTGTATTTGAACATAACCTACAGTGGAAAAATGTTACTTGAAAGAAACAGCCTTTATCTTTCATACTAAAATTTAATTTTAAACCAAGTAAATATTTACAGGATTAAATACAAAGGAAAACTTGATTCTTATTAAATATATCTCAGATTTATGAAGAACTTCAGCAGTGTAATACTTAATGCTTAAAGTTAAGCAAAATGTTGAAAGAAGAATTTTTCAATAGTAGAAGGAAAAAAAGAAAGGGAAACATTTTTAGCAGATGTAATAATGCTAACCTCTGGTCAAGACATCAACCCTGATTGATTGCAACATACCAATAATTACATAGTATCATTTACATTAAAACACCCAATTCGAAAACACTTCCCAAAATTTAAAATTGACAATGTATACTTGGTAAATCTAGTACAAAAAAAGACATCAAAAAATTTTTTGTATAGTATTTACTTGAGTTTCAGTTTAAATTTTATAAGATTTAAACCTTTTTTAGCCCTCTAAACTCTTTCAGCTCGAAAATTGAAGAAAAGAAATAATCTGATTAAAATAAAAATTTCAAATATATTTACACTTTTTTCAAGAATATATTTAAAAACTATTACTAGAAAAAAGTTCTTTAAAAAAAAGACTTAATTAAAATTATAAAGCAAAGTATTCTTTGCAAATACCTTTTTAACGGAAACAAAAAGTACAACAAAAAAGTCATATTAAAAATTGTTAAAAAAAACTGAGAAATGTATGACAATTTGGATCAAAGTAATACTTATATTACAAGAATGAACTAAATAGAAATTTAGCATTTAATAATATAAATGAAAAAACATTTTACCTCTCTTCCTTTGCGAGTGATAAGGGCTGCTAATGATTTAGCATAAAATCTGGAATGTGTAAATCCTAGACACCCATACATACTGTTGGCTGTAAGTTTCAGAGCTCTTTGACGAATGTCATACTAGGAAAACAAATGAATACATTTAAACAAATATCTACAAGGAATTTTTTCCCCTTAAAATAATTTTCACTTGGAAAAGAAATTCTAATGATTTTCTCTTTATAGAATAATTACAGCAATAATGTTTTCCAAATAATCAGAGAAATGTATTTATAAGTATAAATAATCAAATTTTATGTTAACTTCATGGCGATTTCATTTTTTATTTTATTTTGTATGAAAACATGCATTAGAGAAAAATACAAAAAGAAAATAAGAAGCAAACTGCAAGCACCTGTGCATATCGATCCTTGGTGACATCATTTCCCTTCATCATTTGCTTCACTTGACGTCGGCTTTCCACAAGCTTACGAATTTCAGCAGGCAGAATGCCGGGTTCTAAGCCTGCATCTGGTAGAAGTACTTCTATCACTTCCTGAAATCAACAAGTATAGTTACGAAAAATGCCTTTTAATTTAGAAAGCAATGATAGCAGGATTAGAAATTGAATTTTTTTTAAATACTAATCAAAAGAAGACAATCACAAGCACAATTTCCTGCTTCACACGAGTACTGTAGAGGCATGAATCAAACAATATTAACATGAATATACATATTTATTTCAAAGTAAAGATCAGCTTGATAGTAAAAGTCAAAGTTATTGTAGTTTAAAATTATGTTTAATAAATTTGTATGATTAGCATCAACAGATGCACATTTTCTTCAGTTGTATTGAAATATTGATTCCAGGAAAATAATTCCCACAAAAGATAAAAAATTAACACAAACAAAATTTTTCAAATCATTTATTTGATTTAATAATCTTCATATTGCATATAAAGAATAATTTAATTTTTAAAAAACTAGAAGGCACAAAATGTAAAACATTCGAATAATATATAAATTATTTTATATAAACTCAAATTGACAATAAAAAAAAACATTCAATATAATTTTGAAACAAGTAAAGAGGAAATGAATGAATCCATTTATTTCTAAGTTAAAAAAAAAAAACTTACTCAGTAAATGTGACTGTACTGCTAATTATAATTTAGGCAACTCAAGAATAAAAAAAGAAACGAGCCTTACAGTAGTCGCATATGATGTGTAACATCTGACATGTTATCGTGGTAAATACACAATAGTGATTTTAATCCTGAATAAAATTAATCAGGTATGATTGGAAATAATTTTCTTTTGAATAAATATATCTTTAATGAAAATTTTATTTAATTAACACAAGGAGTAATGCAATTTTTTATCAAAAATATTTATTCTTCTTCAATTTGGGGAATAGCGGAGACAATAGATTTATGAACACTAAAATATGACACATATATTTGTAATTTCAAAGTATTTTAAAAATCATCGAAAAACAGCGTCAATAACAGTACCACTGTTAGTTGTCGAAACATTTCGATTTGTGTTCATGTTGAGCTTGAGTTCATCTTTCAGAAAAGCTACGAGCGGCTCAGCTTCTGACAAACTGAAGTTAACGTTAAAATCACCATTCAAAATCATGGGAAGCAAATGAGTTTTTTTTTTAAATTGCAGAACCACCTTTGGTATATGGTAAAAGTACAAAATGCAGGAAATCTTTAATTTTTTTTAACTGTTTGATTCGGAGAAATGTATGCGACAACCAAAATGTCTGTTTGTCCATTTTCAAATAAGCATTCTGCCACACATATGTCAGCAATACACTGACTAACAATTCCTAGTTCACTTGTTTGACGATCAATAATGTCCATATATTACTTACTCGTATTTTTTTAAGAATGATAATCTTTGTCAGACGCTTAACAGTAAATATAGTTATTAATATAGTTTACACATATAAATATAACTTCAGATTTCATACACAATGAGCCCTAACACTTTGACAATTGAGCGTAAGAATAGCAAGTTTATTCTGGATGAAGTCTAATAAGACTTGCTGGTATGTGCGAAGTGGATTTAGAGTCAAGTACACGAAACAGAGTTTTTGAATTCTAACCTTTTCAAATGCTAAATTTAACAATATAAAAATGCTGGCGGCTTGATTGCTACTGAAGTTGGACCCTGATACGAGGGTAGCAAAGAGACACCATCAAGCGCATGTTTAAAAATTAGAATATTAAGAGAAAATCAAAAACATCCGTTTACTTAATTAGTTAGTTTTTTAATCAAGAATCTCTTTTAATCACAATTAAAAATTTTATATTGACAGGGACAGGAATTAACCACAAAGTATGAAAATGATTCACACTAAAATATTTATTCAAATAATTCTATATTACTTACTCGTATTTTTTTTACGAATGAACTTTGTCAGACGCTTAACAGGAAATATAATTATTAATAAATAGTTTACACATATATAAATATATCCTCAGATTTCACACAGAACGAGCCCTTTGACTTTGATAATTGAGTGTAAGAATTGCAAGTTTATCCTGAATGAAGTCTAATAAGACTTGCTAGTATGAGCGAAGTGGATTTAAAGTCATGAAAACGAAATCGAGTTTTTGAATTCGAATCTTTTGAAATGCTACATTTAACAATATAAAAAAGCTGCTGGCTACTAGAATTGGACCCCGAAGCGAGGGTAGCGAAGAGACACCACCAAGAGTGCTTATTGGTCAAATCAACCAGCGCACACTTACCCGACTTCTTGTTACGCATTTCCATCCCTTTTCACGAAATCACTCCAACAAATATCCAGCAACTGAGAGTAAAGATGTTACACATCAAAAACATTTCAAAGGAAGCTTAGTAATGAGACAACAGACACACATGGTCAAATATGAATTTGGGATTTAACAATTACTTAAAAATTAAGAATCGAAGGTAACAGATTGAATACAAAAGTGTAATAAAGTAATATCAAATGTAATAAATACAATATAAATCAATTATGACAAATTTCAAAAAAAGACTAACAAATTATTCCTCCAAGAGTAAAAGGTGTGGCCAGTAATAAAAACTCAACTATGATGCAGTGAAAGATGGTAGTTTAGTTGACTTCACTTAGCAGTATTTTTCGAGCAAGTTTCTGTCTTGAGGATGCTGTCTTAAGTTTATGACAGAAATTTCTTGCCACCATGAATGAGAGCCATGATTTGGGCAGCCACAAGACTCATGATTACTCTGCAAGGTTGCATTATTGCCAAGGATTATCTGACTATTTTGACTGATCCTGTCAACCTTATGATACAAACTTGGTTCCTCAATAATAATACCATGTATCAAGTTGACAAAACTCCTGTTCCCTCAGCTCACATTGCCCAGGGCTGGGTTTTTTTAGCATGAGGGTTAATTGTGTCACATTTAACAATGTCTTCACAGATGACAAAATATTATGGAGACTTTGTGGTCTACACAAAATAAAGAAAAACTTACATGCACATTATCCATTTCCATCATCATTAACAGAAGATTTTATAGGAAGAATACAAAATCCCCTTGAAAAGCATACAGATCCTATATTTATGCATTTGAGAAGACTGCAAGCAGTTTTGAATGCCAACAGTTTGAATTGTAGGAAATCTCCATCAAGAGCAGAGTTTTGTAATGGCAAACTTGTTCCAAAGATTTTTAAAAAAAACCTTTTATTTGTTTAACATAACATTCCTGAATATTTTTCACACAATGAATTTCATTTTTAGAAAGAAAAAAAAAACATTTTATCAACCAATAATTATGTATTAGAATGAAATCCTGAATCATTGTAATCTTCTTAAAATGTTATCTTTATCTGTACACATTCTGGTATCTTCTTAAATCAAGTTGTTTGAATCAGACATGAAGTCTGATTAGATGTCTGAAGATCAGAGAAGTAAAGATATACATTTGCATTCCTGCTTTTCATACATTGTATTAGACACAGCTATGTGCATCTGTGTTTCGATATTTTTGTTCAAATGAAATATATATATATATATTGAGAAATACATTGAAAACTATATATGCACTGAAACTTCTGAAGTGACAGAACATCACGCATTGAATTGTCCCAATTTTATTCCGTCCGAATATAAGTAATTTTATATCCCTTTAAATAATTTTCTCTACATTATTAGAGTAAAATCATCACATTATTTATTCACCTCTTCTTGTGATGCAGGAACTCTTGGATGGTTGTAAAACAGATATTATACTCTTGTATAATGGAAGGATATAAACTATTAAAATCCATCAACAGAATAAACTTGTCATAGAAACCTAAGAAAGAAAAAACAAATTAAAAATAAATCTTGCTATACAAAAAAATGCATGTAAAAAAGTTCCCAGAAAGAAAAGAACAATTCATGCCAATGCGTAAAGTTTTGAAAAATTAACCAAAATACTTTTAGCAACAAATATTTTCAGATGCAATAGTAGCACTTCTTTACATATTGAGCTTTAAATTGGTGAAAATTTTTCCCTTAAAGATAAAGTGGTTTTGACTTTATGTTTGGATATCTCTCCAAAATAATTATTTAGCAGAATTGGGATATTAGCATATAAACTTTGATGTATAATATACAGGATGTCCAAAAAGTAAGGCAAAATGAATCAAACATAAAACTTTTAAAGTGGTGTAAAGTTCCTTTTTGCAACATCTTCGTTTTAAAATGGCTTAATCACACGAAAAAGCGCAAGTTGTAGCATAATTTATGTAATTTAAATCTGCAACACAAAAAAAATGAACATTTCAAACTGCTTATAAATGAAGTTCACCTTCAAGATTCACAATTTATAAGTGGCATGAAATATTTATGATGATAGATAGCATACTGTCAAAAACAAAATCTGGCAGCCCTAGCAGAAGCTGAGACAATGTTGCTCGTATAGACTAGATATGTTGTGCGTGACTAATGGTGTGCACACTGAAATTTTGCAATAAAAATTATTAAAAAAAAACAACTTTGGTATTTTCTTCATGGAACATATAAAATCTTAAGTTAATATCTTTGGTTGTCTATTTGTAATTAAAATTTGAAAATGTAGCCATACTTTCTGGACACTTAGTATAATTACAAAATAGTAAAAAATGTCTGATAGAAAACATGAAAAAATACTTAAGATATTAATTAATTTTGAATTTAGATGATAAAAATTAAAATTTTATCATTATAAATTTCATAAAAAATTAAAAGTGTAACAGTTTTTAAAATGATATTTTTTCAGTCAGGTTAGAATTTGCAAACTAAAAGCTAGAAAAATTTCAGATTTCTTAATGTATTTGCATTGTTCTTATAAATTGTTTGTTAAATGCAATACTAAAGGTTTTCCAGTAAAACTCTTTTTTTGTCCCATGTTATCAAATGCACGAGAAGACACCGAACAAATAACAAAAGGATGAAAATATAATTTTATTGAAGTATTCCTTTTTTTACCATACAAATAAGAAATTTACCTTTCTTGGGTTCTAATACCAAACCTCCTTCATAAGCTGGCTTCTTCCTGCCTTTTTTAGTACTTAATTGTGTTTGTTCTCCATCTTCAGAAGACACCTGTAGACAAATTATTCAGAATCCAAGATTTGTTATAAATAATTTATTCTTATGGTGCAATTTACATTTATTAACCCCTGAATGAATTTGCATAACCAATGAATTAAGATTACATAACACTATTGAATTTATAAGTAATTATACTTCTAATATACAATCAACAGACATTTTAAATGCAAAGTATGTGTAAAAACCTATGAAATTACACACAATTTGAAGAACAGTTAAATTTTCTATATCCTTTATAAGCTATACATTATCAAAGAATATTCAATTATATTAAATTAAAGACATTGAAAACATGAAAGTAAATTTCCTCAATCAAAATAATGTTTTGTAAAATAAAACAATTCTTCAATATCACTTCCCATGCTTTTTGAAAAGCAAATTACCTTACGTAAAGCAATATTACAACATGTAATAATTTAGTTTTATAAGAAGCACAACTGAAATCCAGGATTATTCCATTGAAAAAACTAATCTTCAGTAGTAAAATGCTTGTAAAGGGATTCATGAAATTAATAAAATAAATAAACCTGTCTTATTAGGGGGGGAAAAACCCTTCATTACGTACCATGAAAAAGTTCAGTTAACATAGGTGAATAAATTTCCAATACAAACATATTATATTTCCCTTTTACTCAAGATTCTTGCATAATTTAATAAACATCCAGCAATTAAACAAGAGCATTTCTCTTTACTCATCTGAAAGTAACAGCTTTCTGTAGGATAACTGTTTCAGGAATTGACTGATACTCTAACAATCAGCAAGTGTCTAAAAAGAGCATGCACATTATGCCTAAAAATTAAATTGCCAAAATCCCATTTAAAATATATTATTAATGTAGTCACAGATATAGAAATATGTCTTATAATGCAATTTTTTGATTCTTATTATTTACTAGCAAATACTTTATTAGAACTTCTAAATACATACACAGCATGTAAAAATAAGGAGAAAGCAAAATATATTAATCTACTTAATGTACTACCATATATTCCTGCATATTGCATGCATCTATACTTTCAAACTACTTTTTTTAAAAATATTTACCACATAACGGACACCTTTTTTATGAAGAAACTTTAAATGTATATGAGTAGATAATTAATGCATGGAATGAAAAAGTAGACCTGATATAATTAAAAGCCATTTAAAAGTGTAGCACATCTTACAATCCAGATGGAGTGGAAAAAGATTTATGGGTCAAAGTAACATTAACATAGAGTGAAAATGAAATAAAGTTTAATACTTTGTATAGAGATATAACAGAAGACAAATATATAATGAGCTTTTCATGTAATTCAAGAATGAAAGTTCATAAGATTTCTTTTAAATAAACAGTATTTAAAATACATGTAGAAATCTAATTTTTCTATGCTCATCTTTTCTCTATTTTTAAAGCTATCATTTTTATATCTGGAGTATAATAAGCACCCATAAATCTTGATCTTATTTTATGTATCAAAAGTGTGCGTTACACGTTGTAATATATGGTGCTTTGCAATAATCTTTGTAAATCATTATTAAAGCAAAAGGAAGATTAAGTTATCATTAGAACACAGTACATGTTCAACTACATTTAAATTTTACATGTTTAAATAAAACCATATATTTCATAAACTTGACTTTTTTTAAATGGCAAAACAGTTTTCAATAATCAAAATTAATTTATTGAGAGTTTGGCCATGGATGAAAATTACAGTTACAATTTATTTATTAAAAGTAAAAAAAAAAAAGAAAAGATACTTGTATCATTAATTATATGAATCATTAATCATAAATCTATGCATCATGCTATTTAATTAGCAAAATAAAAATTCATACAATTTCAGAAATTCTTTCTAAATAAATAAGTAAATATATATGCAATTTAAAAAATATGGGAGGCATATAAATACAGGTAAAAAGCTAGATTTACCTTGATTGAACTAAATGGAAATATTTGATAACATATTAAACATTGAAATCAAAAAGGATGCTATACATTGCTACTTCAAAATGAAAGGATAAGAAATTGATTCTATACTATGTGTTATATGTGAGAAATTCTCTTAGAAATATACCCTTTCAATAAAATATCCATTGTCAAGCAACGAAGAAATTTCACTATTTTGCAACAGAAAAGCATTTTAACATAAGAAATTTCAAAACTCAAATAATTAATGATAGAATAATTGTTTATGTTGATTCTCTTCTAAATTTGATAAAACTGCCATCTATAATTTGCCTATCCATTAGATGTTTTTAAATAATACAAATCACATACATTCCATTAAATAATTTTTTAATACAGTAAAGCAAAACATTTAACTAATTTTAAGCATTACTTTAAGTATTACAATGCACCATAAAGAAATCATTTTTAAAGACAGAAAGGAATAATTTTTTAAAAAACTATTTAAAATACCCTTAGATCAGATTCACAAAATGTATAAATAGATTTTAATTTTGTACAAAAAGATTGAAAACCAAATGAACCAAAGAACAAAGCATACAATTTAAAGTAATATATAAGAAAAATTTAATAACAAAAATAAAAGTATTGCAAAGTCAAATTTGTAACAAAATTATCCATTTCAGCTTTGCAATTTCAAATCAAGTGATTATATTAAATTACTGTTAAATTAATCCTTCAGAACTTTAAGAATGGTATAATTTATGTTAAATACGTTTCATTATAAAAAGATGATGAACATATTTAAAACCAAATACAAGAACCCAAAAATGAAAATGCATATTTCATAAAAACATAAATTAATTCCTATTTATTAATTATTCCTTTTTAAAGAATTTTAATTTTCAAAATTAGCATTGTATAAATATCACAACACAAGTTTATTACTTTTAGTAATAATTTTATTTATAGAATGCAATAAATATAATATTGCAAAAGAAACAAATATTGAATGAAGCTTTTTCTTCCTTTTATGCATCTCACACAACAGATAAAACTCATTAACTAGATAACACAACACAGGGATTTTACAGCAGAATCTTCCCAAATTGGGAGCATTTTTTGGAAAGGAGGGAGGGGGACAACTCAAAAGTACCTGATGTTTTTTCCCTTGATACTTGGGAGGATAAATAAAATTTTTTGCATGAAATGCATGAAGTAAAGATACTCATTACGCTCAGATCTTCCACCAAGTAAGGTATGAGACTGGAAAAAGAAAAAAAAGGGGGATTAAGACAAAAAGATTGTTGTATTGCTTGTTATAATTTGTGTTATCTATTTACATTAAACATACCATAATACATCCAGCAATATTGGTGATTTGTAAAGCTAATGGAAGCACATTCAATTCACAACATATACATAGAATCAATTCACTTCTTATCATTCCATGATCCAAAAGTGTGAGTAGCTCTCTAGAAGAACTTTTTAAAAAAAAATACAATCAATCAATAATTGACAATTGAATATGCCAATATAAAACTTACATATACAAAAAGTAGACAAAAAACCTATTCAAACAATTGCAATACAAATAAACAAAATATGTAATATGCATACAACATAGATATAAATCAAACCCCAAGGTCTTATAAAAAATCAAAATGATTTGAAACCTCTATAACTTTAAATCTTATAAAATGAAATATATGTACAAAATATTCGCATTAATGAATTGCATTACATTAAACCTACTAAGTGCATTTAAGTCAGTAATTCATTTTAAACATTTTTCTAGCGAAATTTCAATTGGCTCCCATAAATATAAATCAAAATATGATGAAGGCATCAGCAACAAATGGTATTGCATTAACTGCAACCAATAGACTTCAGCAATTCAGACGTTTTACAACACCAATATTGTAAAAAATCAAAACATACCATCTTTACATTTTTCTTTTATATAAAATAACTTCTTTAAATTAGATTTATTCTTTGAATAGAACTGGATAAAAAAAAATTTAAATCGTCATTCAAAGATTTAATATATATATATAACTTACGAAAACAAGGTATGTACACATTCTGGAGGAATTTCAGAGAACTTTTTATTCAATATATGTTTGGAGAGTTCATCCAAGTCATAACTTTTGCAGTTTAATAATTCTTTGGAAGATATTTTTATATCACACAGCAATCGACCACAAGTGGCACTTTTCTCTGCTATGCCTCCTTGGGCAATCTAAATAAATAATTTTCTATTCAATAAAAAAGATATAATTGTGTATAAAAAAGATTTAAAAAAATCCACAATTGTGAAGACACTTATTAGAAGTATATAGCAACAGAAAAAGTTTCAGGCATAAGTCAATTAAAAAAACTTAATTTCAAATAATTGATTAATTCATCAATGAAACTACATGAACGGAATTTTATGATAATAGAATATCCCTTAATTCAGTTGTACTTGGATAAAAAAAAATTATTACTATCAAGCTCACTTTGAACAATAATTGCACTATATTATTTTGAGCCTCTAGTCTTGAGATTTTGCACACCATATACAATATAATAGTACCTAAAAGTTTACTGATAATTCTTTAGTTTTTAAAACCAAATTAAGTAATATAAGGATAAAAGGTAAGGAAAAATATCTAGAAGTTTAAGCTTTGGTATTTCAAAATTCCCAGTAAAATTTTAATTTGGAAATCATTACAGCTAAAGCTGTTACTTTTTTAACAATAAAATATACATAATTAGAAGGTGAACAGACAAATAACAAGATTATGAACATGAATTATTAACATCATTTAAATGTTGATTAAAATGTTACTATATGAATATCTATGATGATATTATGGAATATGATCATGAACTACTTTAATACTAATTTTTATATGCTACAAACATATTCCAAAGCTCTATGAATTTGATTCAAGCGAAACACAGAAAACTGTGGGGAAAAAATTATTTGATACATTTTGTTTACAATAAAACAAGACTTTCAAAAGCATTCTCATTAGATGTTAATATTAAAATATTGATTGTAATAAACTGTACAGATCATAAGCATTTTATTATT
>BMAO01014725.1:0-19035 GCA_019973975.1 Trichonephila clavata | reverse complement strand
AATATGTTCTTCTCGCTTGGAAAGTTTCCCGCTTTGCCACCTCGTTGCACGCTTTGTATATGAGTCCTCTCCCTGTTTGTATCTATGCAAATTCCAGCAAGAGCAATACAGAGCTCCCAGCGTTGTTGGTGTTATCTTGCAAAAGCACTTCACTTTTTCCAAAGTCTAGAATTGTTTAAGGACCACACTGCTTGTTTGACACTGCCAAGTGTAATTAAAAGGCAACACACACAATGACGTCGAGAAAGTTTGTTGATTTTTCCTGAGAGAGAATTCTTTCTCTGAAACTATTTAATCTTTAAATATTTTTGAATCGTGCGGTGGATTTTTAGAGCTAATATCGAGATATTAATAATGAAAGTAATTATCGTTTGCCTTGTTTTTAGAAACGATTTTATTTTTTGTAATATATTAATTTTTCGTACCGCAATGGATTTCTAAATTAAATTCTAGTTTTTTCTTTGTTCAGTTCACCGCGAGCATGAAAATTCCATTAGGTGTTTATTAGAATCCATGTTGACAAATTGTAATTAAACAAATCTAGTCAGGGGTATATATATTTTGTCACTTTTTATTTTTTTTCCAGCTGGGAAATATTTTATTTTCAGTTCTAAAGTTTGGGAAATATCTTAAAACAAGAAATTAAAATTCTGATGTTATTTTCTTATAGTAGGTAAAAATTATTATCTTATGAAGAAGTTTTTTTTCTATCCAGTTAAATATAGAAAACGGAAAATAGGTACCAAACAACAGGTTTAACTCTCCTAAGCCAGGAGAAGTTATTTATGTGCTGGGTACCATTTTGGATTTTCATTTATAAAATACAATTATGAATTTTTGTATCCAGTCAGTTGGAATATATATACATAATCTTTAATCACTTATTTTAAATTGCTATAATTCTAACGTAATGCTAAACAATGTGTAAGAATATAGCAAGACAGTGTAAGTCAAAATAGTAAAGTAGCCACACTCTTAGGCTTAGGACTAAGATAGGAAGGTTAAATATAGTTTAAAGGTGTCAGTCTTTTTTATTTTTTTATATTAATGGGCTAAAATAAGAAGTAAAAAAAACTTATATGCTTTTTATTTTTATTTATTTATTTTTATATTCACTTATTTATTTGTATTTTTATTTATTTATTTTTACTTTCATTTATTTATTTGTATTTATTTGTAATTTTATTTATTTATTTGTAATTTTATTTATTTATTTGTATTTTTATCTATTTATTTTATTTTTATTTATTTTTTATAAAGATAAAACTTTAAACTTAATTTACCTCATATCACTTACTTACTTAAAGGTATGTAAGAAATTCTAAGAGAATATTATAACTTGTTCGAAAAACATGATCACTGATACTTAAAAGCAACAGAGATAGTATAACAGCTTACGTATGAGCATTTAAAAACAATGGCAAGATAAGGATAAAATTATTCATAAAAATACTTTAAAATAACTTATTAATATTGTGCTTAGGAAATATAATACTATACAATTTTTTTAAAGTTTTTAAAGAAAGAGAATGTGTAAGAGCTAATATTTGAAAAAATTATAAATTCAAAATATATATCTGATAATCTCGCTGTAGATGTCACCATGTATAAAATTAAAGTAAAGAATTTAATAGAAATTAGGATGCAGTGAACAGAAACCAAATCAATAACATTAAACTTATTACAAATGTGCATCAGATAATATTTATAGACTTTCATATACCCCGAAAAAATGTCTTGTGAATTTTTATATATTTTATTAATTTTATCATTATATATACATTTAAATGAGAAAGTGCAACATCTAGAAAAACTGCGGGTAGTTCAATGTAAATTACTGAATGGTAGGGATTAAAAACATATGTAAATGAGGAACTTTGTATGCGCATCATCGTAACATCCAGATTTGGGCTATAAAAGACAGCAGCTGGCTCACTCCGTGTAGACTATCACTGACAGATTGCTGTATTGGAACTACTAAGGTATGTTTCGGTGACCGACGAGTTGAATACCAGCAGTTATCACTTACGGAACGAGACAGTATTCTGGAGCTAAGACAGAAAGTGTCAGCGATGGAGCCAAAACGTGCTCAGGATCATCTAAGAATATGGTGGCAAGGCAGTGAATCGCACAGATGCGTAATAGATTGCAGTGAACGCCAGATTAACCGAATAGTCTATCGAAACAAACATTCGATGCTCTAAGACATCATCAGAAGGTTGTATCTGCTAGCAGCCAACTCATAACAGTCCTGAGAAGCAGCGCACTGGAGTCTTGAGCTCAACACAGACTCCCAGTACCACTGAATACTCGCCGTGTAGGGGAGTGATGCACCTTAAATGTGTCGAGAGCTCAAACGTTCTCAAATTGGAGTGGTGTGGTAGTTAGAAAGGGGGTTCCAGTACAGGTGTCGTCCTCGTCACATGACCATTGTTCAAAATTACGAGGTCCGTCGCCAAAAGCTCTCGTGTAGCTGAACAATGCGACGTAAATATTCATTCACTCACTCAACATGGGGCTTCCCGCCTGACCTGACATCAACATTTTCGCTATTCGTTGTACAAACGAATGGCAATGGGTACTGCATTCAGATGAAGTTTGATTTTGTTTATGGACAAATGATGATCATGGCCGGTAGTGACGACTTCTCGAGGAATGTCACCTGTCGGTCCAAATCGGCAAGCATCTCACTTTGTAATTTCGTTCAACATCAGACTTCATGGTTTGGAGTTATATTATATTCAAACAGCGGGCATTCCTTTATTGGCAATTTAACAACAGATTTATATGCTACTTATTACTCTCCCAGTGGTCAGACCATTTTTTGGGAAATCTTTGGCACTCTATTTCAGCAGGACAGTGTCCAGATTTATGTCATGCAGCGAATTATCAATACTTGAATAAAACTCGTATCTTTCCTGTACTGGCAGCCTCATCTGAGCTTTCGCTACCACCAAACATATATAGACCTTTATAGGAAGTGCGAGGCACATATCGTAGAGGAATTGAAATTTGCAATGGGTTCGGATTGTCAAGAAATATCTCAGAATACCATTACTGGCCTCAAAGATACTATGTTTCATCATTTAGAGACCTGTATAGATGTCCATGGTTCCATATTAAATACTGGTTAAAAAGCTCTATATATAGAATAATTTGGTTTTCTTCTTTGATTATTTGCATGTAGAGAATTATTTAGAAATATTTTTCATTTCATATGACTAAGCGCATTCCTTCATGTGTTGCAATTTCAGTTTTGAAGAGTATATATATTAAAGAGGGAAAGAAATAAAATGGGATATAACAGTATTAAGAAGATTTAATTAAAACCCTTCTTAAAACAGAAAGTTTCAAGTTAAAAAGAAACTCTACATTGGCTGGAAAACATGCGTTATAAGTCTGAATTTTATTTTTTATCCTATAAATTTTCTTTCGATATTTTCGAAACAAAAATAATTTTATTTTTGTTTTTAATCCAAAACTAAAAATAACAATTACCATTTCATATAATTCATTGGAATTACTTTTATTTAAACGTGCGTTTTCGCTCAACGGAGCACTGACTGAAAAAATACCAAAGTAAAACTACTGTGTCGCCAGTAAGCCAAGATAATTAGGACATGGACATAAGCCAAGAAGTAGTTACACTGTTAATTTATGAGTCTCGGAGCTTTCCACTAATCTTCTTACCACTAACTACGATATAGACTACTGAAGTTCTAAGTGATATAAGAAATTAATTTAAATTATTTTTTATCAAACCATTGCAAATGATCCTTACATAATCCTTGATCGTTTAAAAAAGGAATTTATTTGCTAGAAAACTAATTGTACATCTCTCAAATTGATTGCTTGTTAACGTCGCTTTCATAGTTACACGTAGATTATTAGCAAAGAACTTCATTACTTCGAACATTAATGACGAAAGCGACACCTGAGTCAGGAACCCACTCTTCAAACTTCCGCAGGATGCCAGAACAGATTTAACGTGTACATCAAGCCCTCTATGTGACAGGTTTCTTGTGGCACATGAACTAGAACCTACGAATTGTCAGAAACAATAGATTCACGACCATAGCCCTTTATCACTGTAGCCATTCTAAACCACTTAAAAAAATGAAATTTCTTCAGCTAAACCGCATTTTTTTCGACTTCTTTTCTTTTTATCTAGACATATGGATTATAAAATTGATTTTATTGTAAATGAGAAGAATGGAATTTATAAATTCGAAATATATTTGTAGTAGCAAGAAAATTTTATCTTTACTAATGAACATACTTTTCAATATATTTCAGTTCCTACTATTAGCTAACTCTCTTTCTCTATATTTATATATATATATCGTGTTCAAATTTTCAATCATTAATAAAAACACTTCCTATTCATCCAATCAAGTTCAAATAAATGTTTTTAAACTTGTAGTGGATGACACTTGAGGTTAATACAGTTTTTTCAAATTTTAATTAATTAATCTAATTAATTCCCAGTTTTCGACGCCAACAAATTCGTCTCCATTGTTATAACAATGTAACTGCTAAAACAATGACAAAAGTTGGCGCCTAAAACCGGTTTTTCAGCCAAACTAGCCAAATCTGGTGTGCATTGTTACAACAATGCAGACAAAGCATGCTCTTTTTCCAATTGCTACTATTTTAGTTCACTCTCTCCCTATATATATCTCCATATATATTACAAAATATACAAAAAATAGTTATATACCTAAGATAACTATAGTCATGATAGAATAGATTTAGCCACAGAAATACTAGAGCAAATTCCTGGCCTTAGGAACCAGGATTGCAGGTTTAAACAATGTTTTTCCGGTCAGCCAGCCTTCACCTGAATTTGCAAATACTCTGGGCCATAGGGAAAGCAAGAAATTTCTAGAGAAGAGAGAGTTTAACTATTATTATAAATAAAACCATTATCTATTAGTGTAAACGATAATATTATAGCCTGTAATAATTACTAGAATATTTTAAAAATCAAGGTTAAAACTGTTAGATAAAGACTTACCACGTGAGTACAAACCTATTCCCGGGCTATATATATATATATATATATATATATATATATCTTGTTCAAACTTTCAATCGTTAATAAAATACTTTCTATTCCTCCATTCAAAGTAGGAATTGACTTTAAAAAAAAATTTATGTTATTTGTTTTCATTTAACATGAGAGTTAAGCAACGAATTTTCATAAATATGATCTTTCTGTAATTACAATAGAAATTGTGAGGTTTGTAAGAAATCTTTAACCTTATTTTGTAATATTAAAAAATATCGCGGAACAAATTTTCACTTCTAAAATAATTATTTAGCGCTAAAAATAAATTTTTAAAAAATTATTATTCAAAACTAAATATGTATCTCTAAGAAAAGTTCCTAAATCTAGAGAATTCGTATGTAAGCATTTTCGGTTTTCCCATAAATGTAGATCATTTTCTTAAGAATTCTTCCTCAAAAACCTTATTACTTCCGAATTAATCTATCTCACGAAGTTTGTCAAACAATACTGATCAATTCAGAAGAGAAATTTTCCAGCTATTTAAAATGTACACTTTAAATTCCTAAAGTTAATCTTTTAAGTGGTACTATCTCATTATTGAAAAATATACGTTGATTTTGTTAGTGAATTCAGTTTCACGTGTATAGTTTTAATTTAATCAAATATTTTAATCATTAATATCCTATTTGTGATACAAATTAGAAGCCTGAAACGGAACTTCATAATTATTTCCTTATACCAATCTTACATTAAAATTAAATCCTTTTTTTCATAAAATGTAATTTTACTCACTTTTAAATATTAACATTATACATTTTATTTATTTCAGCCTTATTTATTTTTTAGTAAAATTATTTTTTTTCTTTAATATTTAAATTTTCTCAGAGAAGATACAATTCAGCTTTCCAAGTAAGATAAGGGGAAACAATATCTGCTCTTTTATGATTAAATAAATATTAAAATGTTGATTTTTTTATTCTTTAAATATTTGCATAAACTTACACCATACGTAAATCTTATCAATAGGAATGTGATTTATTTTTTAATTTTAGAATGATTAAACTTGTTGAAATTACAAACAATGTAATTTAATTTTTATAAATGCTTAAGCTAAAAATATTTTAATATGTAAAATTGTGCTATGAAATTAAATGAACTATTATTGGGCTATAAATGAAAAAAAAGTATTTATTTCGCAAAAAAACCTATATTTCATTTAATTTTATGTTAAAACTACAAAATTTTTAAAATTTTCAAAAATTTCAAAAGTAATAAAAAATTTATATAAACTCATAGACATTGAAATATTTTAAAAGTTACCCATGTGTTTATCTTTCAGAAACATATTTTTTCAATTATATTATATATTTAACAGAGTATACCATGAAAATGGCATGTTCTATCGTAGCTCACTTAATATAAGTACACCCCAATTCGTATCACGTCTTTTCAAAATAGGACCACAATTTTCTTTTTTACTACAGAAAGCTTATACTGTACAATACTTTTTCAGCAAGACTCCTGTACATTTATAAAAACCAGTAAAAGGTTGCGCCATCTTTCTTCCAACACTTCATAAATGGAAAAAGAAGAAAAATAAAATTCGGCCCATAACGCTATCATATGACGATTATAACTCATTTTGCGCACAATAAAAGCAACTTCTCGAAGCAGCGGAACGGTTCTCAAAGAGATGGCGCTTACAGCCAAGCGACAGCAGCTGTTGCCATCTAAAGAAACAGAAAAAGAAAACTAGAACTGCAGACATCCAGAAATCAATAGCAGCTCCTATAAGATCGAAAATCTGGGTATGGAAATCGTTCCGGAGGATAATGCCTGCCGGGGACAAAAAAAAATATTCTAAATAATAAATAAATTTCTCTAGCTCTGTATGGTGCACGAATATGAAATCGCTTTTCGGGGGACGCAATAAATCTTATTCCAGAAGATAGGCTTAGCTTCGCTGGGTTTCTGCGAGTAAAATTTTGACTTTTTTAAGAAGGTAATTGTTCTTTGAATAATATGAAACATTACCTGTTTTGAGTACCTTTTACATGTGAATTAGCTTATTTAAAAACAAGCACTCATGTCAAACTTCGGGATTCTACGAAAAATAATATTCGTTCAAAATGTTAATTTTGCAAAGTTTGGATTATTTATAGATTTTCCTGACGAAAGAAACTAATCATTTATCGTAATATTCATGAGAAACGCTTGAATTTATTATCCCATCTATGAAATACCTTTATAGTTTGTATTGCATCTTTGATAAAGTATTCTTTCGGTTTTGGAATAAAAGTATGGGCTTTACTGAAAATATTTATAACACGATAACGAGAAATTCAAAAACTCTTTTTAACTTCCCGATAAAATAACACCATTTTCTACTTTTTTTAATTCATCAAAATTTTATTACACTACTCTAAATCATTTTTTGTGTAATTCGAGACCAATTTTATAAAAATATTTTAATTATTTTCAATCATATTTTAGTTGTTTTTTTTTCTGTAGTACTTATTTTTACTTATCTTCAAGCATATTGATTAAAAATTTTCAAAAATAAATGAGTTAAATATACTTTATTATATGACATAATATACATTATATATAACTTTAAAATCACACTATTCTTACTGTTCATCGTAATTTTAAAATGTACCTCAAAAATTTTCAAAAATAAGTAAATCAGTTGAATATACTTTATTATATGACATAATATACATTATATATAACTTTAAAATCACACTATTCCTTACTGTTCATCGTAATTTTAAAGTGTACCTCAAAAGCACTGGCTTAACGGAGAATATTGGGGACACCCTGCAAAGTCATATTTTGGGCCCAAAGCCGGATCTTCAAAGAATTTCAAAACCATAACATTCCATAGACTTTGGGCCCCCAAGAATCTCCCCCCCCCCCTCCTCGATGCAGGAGTTGTGAAGGTGTACGTTACGCCACTGCTCAACAGGTTTAACCTGTGTCCTTCCAAAACTTTGTTACTGCATCGTTGGTGGTGATCAGAGTTGGACATCTTATCCTTCTGTGTTCAAAATTTCAGGAAGAAAATGCTTGAAGGTTTAACTGTATGCTTTTAAAATCGACTAACCTACGAATTTTGTCAGCTTATTTCCGGTAAAGCTTCATTCACGTTATTTTGTAACTTCATTAATTTGATTTTGTAATTTCTTTCATTGCTCTGATTTTATAATTTTATTGTTTTGGTTTTGTTACTTAATAGTTTAATTTTGCGATATACTTGTTTGTCTTTGTAACCTATTTGCTTTGTTGTTTCATTTGTTTCGTAGCTTTTATTTTATTTTTCCTTTGTTTTATTTATCTTATTTTGCTTGTTTTACTTACTTTTTGTAAGCCCATGTAATACTAGAAGAGCGCGGGAATCATTTTATCTTTATTCAATAAAAAAATTATACATGACACAATTACATTTATTACTTATCTTAAAGCATATTGCTTAAAAAATTTCAAAAAAAATATTTAAATATTTTTATTATAATAAACATCAATATGGAAATGTGTTGTATTTGTGTAGTAATATAATAGCATTTTTGTATAACTCTATTTAAAACAAGTGAAAAAAATCTGTTATACATATATGATTATTAATTTCATAATATATTAAATGAATTAACTAATTCAGTACAATACTATTGCTTTAAGGATCATTTTTAACTATCTTGAATTTACATTCTGATGTTTTGTTCTATTTATTGTTAATTAGGAAGATGTTTTTAATATAACTCTTCTATTTTGAAAAGTACACTTAAATATTTAGAAATATTTACTATAAGGCAAAAGAAAGTTTTTACCTTTGTGTTTGTAATGGAATATTTTGTCTCAAGCAACACTGGTAGACTTTTTCCAATTCTTGTTTTTGTGGAAAATTTCCCATCTCGTTTTTGTGTACTTCATTCCGCTTCACTGGTTCTATGAATACAAAGTTTCTCTTTTTCCTAACAGAAATGAATTTCTTCATTCTTCAACGCTATTTATCTCCTATAATCAATTGTTTTGATTACAACAAATGGAAATCAGTTGTTTGTTACAAAGTTTTATCCAATTGATATTAAATTAACATTTACCGTTTTAAAAAATTAAATAGTTTGAAAATAAAGTAATTTAACTGAAAAACTAAACAATACAGATTGAAGGATAAAGAAGTTTTTAATGAGTTAATTTTACGTGAATTGTAAATTAAACAAAAAAAAGCTTTTTGCATGTCTCAGCTGAACACAAAAAAATCATATTTGTTAAATTTTAGGTTTGAAGATGTACTGCTGTAAAAAGGATTTTTTTTTAATTTAAAACGCCCCTTAACTCTCTTGTGGGTCGATTTTTGAAAACACATTCCTAAGCTGATCTCTGCTCAGCAAAAATAACACATTGTTACAAATTTTGTGTGTTATTTTATGTCAAAATTATAATATTCGCAAGTAACGCCGTTCCTTACATTACAATGGCGATCCAATGGAAACAGCTGAACGTTAGTGATAGAGCCAAGTTGGCATCATTTTTGGTGACCACGTTGGCAAAAGTTGCCCAAGGCAAAAGTTGCTTTGCTGTAATGCAATCTGGTGGGGAGCTGCAACAAAAAGGATAGCACAAAAACCTTCTCCACAAAAGATATATATGCATGCCAATTTTCATAGTGATCGGTTGAACGGTGTTGGAGGGCTGTGATTTCATATATACAAACATCTATTTTTTTATATATAGAAGATATATATTATGTGTCTGTGTGTATGTATGTATATATATATATATATTATGTGTCTGTGTGTATGTATATATATATATATATATATATAAACGGTATAAAATTACAACTGATTGGGGGGAGGGACATTTAACAGAGGCGTATTATTATTTCTTGCAAAATAGATCCTCTACACCTGTATTTATAATGTATTTTTCAAATCATTTGGATAAAATAGAAATCTATAAAATTTACTCAAAGTATACTTCACGTCTTTCCACTCATCCAACGATGTAGGATATTATTTCCAAATTATCTAAAAATTACATTTATACAATGTGATTTATAGATTATATTTACCTAGGTTTTACACACAGGATTGCAATTTTTACTTTACTTTTATTTCCATATTTGGGTGGGTGGAGGATTTCATCTTTTTTATGCTTTCTAATTGGAAAAATATCTTATAAGTTAATGTAATGTAATAAGTAATATAATGTAACCAGTTATAATAAATAAATTTAATAAGTTAATATAATGTAATAAGTTAATATAATGTTACCTAATTTACTCACTGTTTTTAGTATAACAAAAACATATAACTTATTTATGATATTTTTTCATTTGAAAGAGTTAAAAAATGTTGACCATCATTACAAATGTAAGCGTTACAGATTAATATAAGAGATGTTGATTATGTCTTCAATTATTTGAAGAACTTTCGGAAACGAATCCTTAAAGACATGAAAAACACACTTATAAAAACATATAAACAGTTTTTGCCTTTTAAAAAACTTTGAATTATAAAAATATAAATGTAATATGGTTCTAATGCCATTTTTTCGTCTTTTTAATTTTATTTCATGGGAATGTAATTTTAATTAATTAATATAAGAATTATTATTCAAATGCTTTTAATTTCAAGCATAAATATTACTTTTTCAGTCGTTTTCATATTCTTGATCAGTTTATCGATGCAAATAAATAAAATTGATGTGTCTGTGTGTAGTTTCAAATTAGCAGCTTTTTACTAAATGCATTTAAAGGTATATACGGTACTTATATCAAAAAATCAATTTTTAAAATTTTTGTCTGTCTGTCTGTTTGTTACGGCTAATCTCGGAAACGGCTGGTGCGATTTTAAAAATTCTTTCACTAATGGAAAGCTACATTATCAGCGAGTAACATAAGGTACATTTTATCTCTATATTCCTACGGAAACGGAAACTATGCGGGTAAAACCGTGAGACGTTGCTTACTCCCCACCAAGTTGGCGCAAAATTATGCATTTGGTCAATAATAGAAATTTTTATAAAAATTTTCTCACATTTGTAACAAATAACTGAAACATAGTGTAATTTAGCATCTTTACAAAAAGCAATTTTTAAAATGGTTTTTTATTAAACGTCTAACGTTTATTAAGTTACGTTTGTTAAATGTCAAACTCAAATTTTGAGAAATATCACCAAGTTGGCTAAGAAGTTCTCTATTCCAACAATCCCAGATATTTTAATGCAAATTTTCTCCCACTTTTTAAAGAGGGAAACGAAATAAAGTTTTAGCGAATTGTGCGCGTGATATTGAAAAATCTATGGTAATATTAATAGACAGTTTCATAAAAAGTTTTGATTTATCGAATATTTATTACTTTGAATTTTTTTTTTAACCTAATTATACAATATTCATATTTTGCACAAAATTTTTCACTTATACTGAACCAAGATATTTTACATGGAGGTATTACTTTGAAGATATATATATACTAGATATTACTATGTAGGAGAAGCCATACAATGTCACTCGCCGAATAAAATTAGGGAGCTTTAGGCACTACTTATTTCATCTTTGGTCTTTCTAATCCTCAAATCTTTTGGAATAAGTACAAAGACTACATGGTGGAAGATATTTTGCGACGATTGCAGAAAGTACAAGCAAATATGCCTTTCAATGAACACATCTACAATGAAACGCAATAAAGGTTTTCAGAATGGTTGAGAAGAAGCTACATGATTTTGGAATAATTAGTCCTAGACGTGTCGACGAAATGGCTTCCATAATGAAATTGCTTGAGAATAAAAATACGATTTTACAGCATTGCAACTTCAAGTAACAGAATTCATCCCTCAATTAACTCCAGAACGAAGTCACGTTTTCCAACAAGTGTTACGCAAAATAGAATCCGGCAGTGGTGCACTCTTTTTTTCTCAACGCCCCTAGAGGAACCGGAAAAACGTTTTTGCGAAACTTTACTGACCAACGGTCGTACTGCACATTCCGTTTTAAAATTATCGCTTAATCTTACATTTGAAGATTCACTCATCTGAAATTTCAGAAAAAATAGCTCTCAAGGCAGGATGCTTCCACAATGTAAGCTTTTAGTGTGGGATAAAAGTACGATGTCTCACAAGAAAGCTATAGAAGCGTTAAATCAGACTCTTCAGGAATAACGAGATAGTACAGATATTATAGGAGGAATGGTAGCTTTATTATATATTGGCTGGTGAATTTTGAAAAACTCTCCCTATAATCTAGAGGGGGTACACCGATCTATGAAATTAGTCTCTATTAAATCATCAAGCTTGTGGGCAAAAGTTGAAAAGTTCAGTCTGAAAACGAATATGAGAGTGCATCTTCATAATGACGTAGATTCGGAACATTATGCAGAGACGTAATTGAAAATCGGTTATGGATGTTTGGACGCAAATGCTGGAGGCTATATTTTACTTCCAGATAATTTTTTAATCTAGAAGAAAATGATGTAAATCTTATTACTCAAATTTACCCGGGCTTGCAACAAAATTTAAATTGGGGTCAGTGGTTGAGCGCAAGATCAATATTGGCGCCTAACAATGACATTGTCCATAAAATCAACAGTGAAAATTTAAACGACGTCCAGTGGAGGGGGAAATGAAGAAATATTTATCAATGAATACAATCATGGATAAAGAACAAAGTACTTCATATCCCACGGAGTTCTTAAATTCGCTTGAACTTTCGGGTGTACCCTCACATAAACTTCAATTAAAACTAAATGTACCAGTAATACTTATGCAAAACCTCGATGCTCCTCGACTATGTAAAGGATTGAGGTTTTAGATCGCAAAACTGATGCAAAATATACTTAGTGCCAATATTTTAACATATGTCATGAAAAGGGATAGTGTTATCATACCTCCAATTCCATGTATCCCCACTGACCTACCGTTTTAATTCAAACGATTTCAATTTCTAGTTTTACTGTTTACTATTAACAAAGCTAACATTTCAAGTAACAGGGGTGCATTTTGAAAAGCAATGTTTTTCCCATGGCCAACTATATGTAGCTTGATCGGTGTGTCAATGCCCAAATCTTCACATATTTGCAACTGACGGAAGAACATATAATATGGTATACAGTAGCATCTTAGAATAATATTCTGTTTTGAGCTCGTTGAAAGAGGAATTATATATTGAACGTAGATACCTTCAATTTTTAAAAATATTAATAGTTCAATTTATTCAATTTTTGTTAATTATTAAAATAAATTACGTTTTCAGTTTTTTTAAACTAAGCTCAATTTTAGAATTTTTAAATTTTATTGGTTCCAGTCAAGCAATAAAAAAATTACCATATTATATTATTTACTTTCTAATAATAATGATTACGACTTTGACAGGGTAAAAGCTAGTTGAAAATAAATTTAAAGGTATATTTTTAGTTTCGTTTTGAACAATGTACGATTTCTGCCGGGACTCAACAAACATTACAATTTAATTCTGTTAAATAATTTCTTTGAATTCTTTTAATTTTTTCCTAAATTTAAATACACATTGATGTAGCTTTATAATTTATGGCATCATCGGTGGTAAATTAAGATAAAAAAAAATAAATAAATTATCCCCTATATTTCTCTAACTGTGTGCAGAAAAAAAAATTGTTTCAAAACAAAAAAAAGCTGCACAGTTTTTTACCGTGATTTATTCTTTATTACAGAATAGAGAGCAATATTTTTAATATAATTTATTTCGTATTTTTATATATATACTTAAACATCTTAAATATTTGCAGGGTTTTTTTTCTTTTTTAAAAGTTTTACAAATGTTCCAAAAAAAATCTCTTTTTCAAAAATAATTATCTCTATTAAAATGTTACCTTATTAAAATCTTAAAAGACTCTCAAAGTGGCTTCCTTAATTAAAACAAAATACACTGTCTATCCGTATCGTTGAGAGTTACAAAACCTCTTGTGAAAAGTTCACCGTTGGAGCAAAATTTACCGTAAGAGGTCGCTTTAGTCTGAAAAGTCTTGTTAAAAAGAAAAAGAATGCAATCTGTAATCAAAATGTCTTATATCCAATTAATTCTCTGAAATTCGCTACGCTCCTAATTTTAATAGCATCCATCCTCTTTTCCCGAACATGAAAGGAACTTTAATCGCTCCTGATTTGTGGCAGTGCAAAATTAAAAGCCAGGGATTTTGGAAGGTATTCTTTTTTTTTTATCGCACTTTGGTGCACGTGCTCGTCGCCTGCTTTTATTTTAAACGACCAATTCTTGATGTTTAAAACGCTTTTAAGTGTAACATATCACACGTCCTTAATAATTGCATTTCAATATTTTTTTTTGGTATTTTAGACGTTTAAATGTGCAGTTTTAGTTTAAGATTAGAATGGTTCATATTTTTTTATTTACATTTATATAAAAAGCACTTATTTATTTGTTCATTATTTTGAAAGGAAAGAAAACTAAAATTAATTGATTTGTTAGTATTGAATTAATCTAAAAAGTTGCAGTGTAGGTAGTAATAGAAATTGTATTGATATATACAAGGTGATTATAATTAAAGTTAATGTTTCAAAACGCTATAAAAAAAAGAACTACTGATCAGAATGATGTCAAATTTAAACGGAATTTTATTGAAGATGAGGGAAAGCGTATGAAATAAGAAAAAAAGTAATTCCAAATTTTAACAACAGATGGCACTGCAAGCATCTTAATTTAAAAAGGTTCGATTAGAAATGACATTGAATCGTAAAACAATAGCTTAGGTGTAAGTTACACGCTTAACCAAGTGTGCTATTCAGTGTGTATAATTGTTCAGGTGTGACACTGTTAGTTACGTAAGCCACGGCAAGGTCATATCACATCGGATTGAAAAAAATCAGTTTTTAACTGTCCTAAGGCCGAAAACCGCTTAAAAAGAATCCATCAAATCGATTTTTAACTCTCCTGAAATCAAAGGCCGCATAAAAAGCGTCTATCGAATCGGTTTTTTAATTGTTCTGAGGCCAAAAACTGCATAGAAAAGCGTCCATCAAGTCGGTTTTTAGTTTTCCGAGATTGGCGCACAACATGTTTAATATGCTGTCCATCGTTGTCAGCAACAAGTTTAAACCGAGAAACAGCATGCTCCAAAACTTATCAAAGTATCACTGGGTCACGTTCAGAATGTGTTGCGCAATACGTAATTTCAATTCAGCTTAGTGTGCAATCGAAGCACTGAACACAACATCTTTCAGATAGTCCCCAGCCAGAAGTCACACGGTTTAAAATCAGCCGGTTATATGGAAATGGTGGTTGATAACTCTAGCATTTCCAAAATGCCCTTTCAGCATTTGCTTCAATGGATTTGCAATGTGCGGAAGAGTGCCATCTTGCATAAAAATGATTCCATCCACACAACCTTGCTGTTGAAGATCTGGAATGACATAGTTGCACAAAAGACACTCATAGTCATTTCCAGTGACGGTACCGGTAACAGGACCAAAAGCATCCGTCTTGAAAAAATATGGCTCTATGATAAATGATGCCGTAAACCCGCACCACACATTGACGTATGCAGGATGAAGTGGTACGGGTTGAGTTGCGAGTGGATTCTCTGTTCCCCATATTCGACAATTCTGTGTATTGACAAATCGTATCAGATGGAAATGGGCTTCCTCTGACCACCAAATTTTCCACGACCATTCATTTTCCACTTCCATGCTAGCAAGAAATTCTAAAACAAAAGTTTCTCTTGCTAGCAGGTCAGAAGGTAGCAAATCCTGCACAGGGCTAATTTTGTATGGATAGCAATGCAGATGTTTTGTAGAATTTTATGTACCATGTTCACAGGCCTGACCAGTGTTCGAGCAATTGCCCAAGCACAACACAGTTGCAAACTACCGCTCGACTACTCTTGCACTGCTGTGGCCACTTCTTCTACTACCGTCGAATTAATTCTTTGCCTCCTTTTATCAGACTTACACATGAAAAGAATCTGTCTCTTCGAATTATTGAATCATTTTCTACAGAACCTGAGCAGTCATCGGACCAACACATTTTTCATACCCTTGAGTGTCCGGAAATTCTGAAGAGCTATTGGTGCACAGTCATTATTCTTGTAAATAAATTATAGTTTTAAAAAAATCAAAAACACGCTTTTATACTGAATCAAACAAAAAAGTACAAAAATAATTCTTAATATAAGAATAAAATGATGATCGAAAAATTAATATCATTGGGGTAAGAGCGTGGGGTATTCTATAAATATATCAGTTGTTATAGTTTCTAACTTCTATTCGGAAATGCTGAGTTAGTGTAAAAATGTAGTACAAAGCACCCCACGCTTTTACCACAATGGCATTAATTTTCTCTTCATCATTTTATTCCTATATTAAGAATTATTTTTGTACTTTTTTGTTCGATTCAGTATAAAAGCGTGTTTTTTAGTTTTTTTAAACTATCATTTATTTATTTTTAACACCCTTTTATAAACTTCACTTGTTTGTAACAGAATCTTTGAACTCAATTTTTACCCACTTTAAAAGGTCATATTAATTCGAAATTTTGCTCACCTGTCTAGGACAGATGACAGTACAATAATTTAATAATTTTATTCCATTGTCTTGATCAAAATCATCAGGATTAACGATTTCTCATATTCAGATCTCATCCGGCATCTGGTGACTAATTTCAGATCCCATATCCAGATTTGGCGACTGAAAGATTGTTACAACTTAGTTCGATTAACGAGAAAAGGGTGTTTCTTAGTTTTTTTAAACTATAATTTATTGAATTTATGCTTGAGTTCGATATTTGGAGCCGAAATTACGTGGCTGCTGGAATCAGTCTTGCTCTTCAATGGATATTAATTAAAGGGTCTAAAGTGTATTTATTCTCTCCGTTTATGGGGCCTCGGATGAGTCCCGTATGGTTATATTAGATTCCGTCTCTATAGAACAGGTCAAACAAATAAAAGTGTGTTAAGAAGAGAAAGTTCGAATAAAATACCATGTTTTTATGACGGACTAAAAAGTATAAAATTCCTCCTTTTCATTTTTTCTTTCTTTTTTCACATTTTTATGCATTGTCATCTACTTCTGAGCTATGATCCAAATTTCAAATCTGTAACTCATCGGAGAGTCACATAGTTTGATCAATTACAAAATTTCACCCGGTCAGACATTCAAGAAAGTGAGTTAATAATAGCATGAGAAGATGAAGTGTCAATCGTACTATCCCCTTTTAAACGTATTGCTATAATGTTAATTCGTATCATCACTTCTAAACTTATTGCTTTATAAAAATAAAAAATATTTAGCAGTTAGAAGATAAATTTTTTTTTCACATGAACGAGCCTTTTTTTTATTTTCATTTTCAGAAAAATGTTTATATTACTGTTAGAAATTGCTAACACACACACACCCTCCACTTTCTCACATAAAGAACACTTTTTTTGTTTTATTTGTAATAACCACAAGCGTATTTTACACTTGCATATAATTAACTTTAAATTAAAAACACTCGCTTTAGGGTTACACCTTATTCTTTTAGTCGCTAAATCTGGAATTAGTCGCCAAATTTGAAAATTGTTTATGCAATAAGTATCCAAATCTGGAAGTGGTATCTGGAATTTTCACCAAATCTGATTATTATTATTTCTGACCATCCTGTTAAGGACAGAGGAACAAAATTATGAAATTATTGTATTGTCATTGGTCCTTGACAAGTGTACAAAAATTCGAATTAATCCGACCTTTTTAAGTGGGTAAAAATTGAGTTCAAAGATTTCGTTACATGCAAGTGAAACTTAAAAAAAGCTTGTTAAAAAGCTTTACAAAAAAAATGCTTTACAAAAAAAAGCTTGTTAAAAAGCTTTACTAGTAGAGCGCGGTCCTTCAATGAGACAGTCACGGTGAAATTCTCAGACGTTAAATGATGAAAAGTCGTGCACCCAGCGTTTTTGTACCTAATGAAATGAGTGGGGCTCAGACATTTTCATTTACATATTCTGACGCTTACAGCGCCATCTGTTGATAAATTTGGAACTTCTTTTTTCCTTTTGCTATACTCTTTCCCCCTTCTTCAATAATATTCCATTCAAATTTGATGTCATTCTGATCAGAGGTGTTTTTTATAGCGTTTTGAAATTTTAATTATAATCACCTGTTATATTTAGCCAAGAAGTAATAACTTAATGTAAAAAGTTCACGTAAGTTTATTAAAAGTACAAAATGAAGTGCAAAATAAGAAAGGAGATTAGGATGTAAAAAACTAAGTTAACTTTTAAGAAACGATATTTCAACATATGTAGTGAGGATATAAGGCTTAAGATTAAGAATATATTAAGCTCATCTCCAGATATATATATACCTCCAACAGAAACCGAAAGGGAAAAATAACTGATTACTGTCCTTTAATATGCCGTATATATATCTTTATATAATCATCCATAAAATCGTAATCCTTGTGTTTTTCTTCATATCATTTCATGGTTTTTTTTCATATCCATGATCCTTCTATTCCCCAATAAAATTCTTCAGATGTTATAACTCCAAGATACGCTTAACATACTTGATCATTTTGTTACTGAAAAATTACTGGCATTTATAAAACAAATTTCAAGATCCTTTATATTTCCATTTTTGTAACCCAAAATATTTTGTGTTTTGGATAATTTTATGTATAAAAAACAAGCACATAAATTATGTTTTTAAAGTATATATATTTATATATATATACTGTAGAACGTCGTTTATCCCAATCAATTGGGACCGGACACCGTTCCCATACGCGATCGCTCGAATAACCAAAAACCGAATGCGATCCATGCAGTATATGAAACCGGACGCTATACGAATATTAAAAATCATCACATGCGGGAAACGTGCTTGAAGAAAAAGCGAAATAGGTGCAAAATGTCGCAATTTTACCTTTGTTGTGGAAAACGATCACTTATTTTCGCTGTACTATTGTACACCTGCGTTTTTTCGCTGCAAGGTCTCTGATTCTCTTGAGCATCAGTAGTTGAGTATTACAGCACTCCGATTGTTGTTCGCACAACTCCATA
>BMAO01014724.1:0-71262 GCA_019973975.1 Trichonephila clavata | reverse complement strand
CAGAATCATAGCACCAAATACATGAAAATATGAGACTTCTTCCACTGTGTAAACTTTGAAAGCTTTATAAATAGTAAAGTATATCTTTGAGCATCTCATTAACTTCTAACAAATTATAGTTTAAAAAAACTAAAAAATGCGCTTTTATGGTTAATCGAACTAAAATTAAAAAATAATTCTTAATATAAGAATAAAATCATTAAGGGTTAAATTAATGTCATTGTGTAAAAGCGTGGGGTGCTCGATATTAATTGTCATAATTTCTTACCTAGTTCTATTCCAAAATGTTGAGTTAGTGTAAAAATGTAGTACAAAGCACTCCATGCTTTTACTACAATGACATTAATTTTCTTGTTAATCATTTTATTCTTATTTTAGAATTATTTTTTAATTTTAGTTCAATTAATCATAAAAGCATGTTTAGTTTTTTTAAACTACAATTTATTTTTAATTTTTTTTAGTTCGATCTACAATAAAAGTGTGTTTTTTTAGTTTTTTAAATTCATTTATTCAATGATGAATAAATGTTAAAAGCGTCATTTTTCAGAATCTGGAATACCCATTGGCATCTTATCAGTGCATTGGCCTGGTTTGCAAAATGTAGGATCAGCCAACTGAAGGAAATCTGGAAGAGCAAAATTTGAAATATTTCATGCAGAAGAAGGCGTAAATTCAATATTTTTCACGAAAAAGAGTTCAATATTCTCTCTGAAATTTGCATCAGCATTAGACATAAAAATACAGAATTTTAATCAGAATTAGTGAGAAATTATTTAATTTAGTGACCTCTGATTCAATTCTCTTCTGTTTTGGTTAAATGAAGCGATGAATAATATTTCATTCCATAGATCCAACAAGAAAGTTTAGAAAAACAGACTTTTTGTCTGAGTTTAGCAGTTAAAAATTTTTTTTTTCACATGCGAGTCTTTTTTTATTTCCATTTTCAGAAAAACTAGGCAATTTTTTATATTATGGTAAGAAACTGCTGACACACTCTCCCCTTTTTCACATAAAGAGCACTTTTTTGTTGTATTTGTATTAATCATGAGTGTTTTCGTATTAATCTCTTAGCAACCAAATCTGTAATTAGTTGCCAGGTCTGGAAATGGTACATGGATTTAGTTGTCAAATCTGAAAATTATTAATCCAGATGATCCTGATCAGGACAATGGAACAAAATTATGAAATTATTGTATTTTCATCAAATGTTTAATTTACAAAACTCTTATTAAACCAGTTTTGACATATACATCTGAGACTTGGACAGTTACAAAAATGGAAGAAAATCAAATAGCATCCTTTAAAAGAAAAATACTTTGAAATATACTTGGAGGTGTGAATGAAAACAATAGCTGGAGAAGATACAATTTTGAATCATATAGATTTTATAAACAACCAGATATCATTAAACACATAAAAATAAATAGAATAAATTGGATGGCCCATATAATTTGAATGCCAGATGATAATGTTGTCAAAAAAGATACTACAGTTTCAAAGTCACTGGGATTTGGAAGATTGGAAGACCAAGGCTGAGATGGATAGACTCAGTGGAGTTGGACTTTAAAATAAGAAAACCTGGAGTACAAAGGTGAATGAGAGGTCACTGTGGAGGAAACTTCAAAGGAAGGCACTGGCTCACGAGAGGCTGCATTGCCGGATATGATGTATTGTCATCAGTCCATGACAAGAAGTGCAAAAGTGAGTTTAAAAAAAAAGGTTTTCAGTTATGCAAAGTATTTATTCAAATATTGGGAGGAATGACGTCATACGTTGATGATGTCATTCTTACGATAGCTGAACAGGTGTTTTAGAAAAATTCAAATAACTCTTTTTTTGGACGGGAATAGCATCAGAGCTGCTTCGTAAAACTTGAATTGTATCAGAAAGGGAATGGGTAAATAATTATTTTATTTTGTCTTTCTTTTAACAATTAAAGAGCTACCATAATTTCTTTTTTTTGTAAGTAACTTTTTCTTTTTTTTTAAATTACTATTTGATTTAATTATTTTTATCGTTTAGCTGAAATAAAAAGTTTATTTCTTAATGACGTTTGTTCCTTTTTTTTACCACTTATTGTGCACTGTGAATGATACGTGTTTTTCTTTTTAGCCATCTCTTACTTCAGCAAACGCTGCCCTGCCATAAATACTCTGCTAAATGCTTTTACCTACTAATGAGTTTTAATAACTCGTTGGTATTTTATATGGGCATTTAATTTAGTATACGCCAACAATAAGCAGATGCCGCAGTTTGAGAAGGGGAGAATTGTCGGTATGATGGAAGCTGGGTGGTCAGTTAAGCGAGTAGCTTGTCAATTAGGCTGCTCAGATTGTGTTGTGAGTAGGTGTTGGGACCAGAAGATCCGAGAGATGTCATTTACACGAAGACCAGGCTCAGGACGCCCTCAACAGACCAGTCGTCAAGACCGCCCCACAGTAAGAAATGCACACCTACAGTCAACTGCTTCATCGGCCACCATCCAGGCACAGGTAGCACCTTCACTATAGGCCCCTGTGTCTTCTCAAACCATACGAAGGGGCCTGACAGTAGGACATTTGGGATCGATGCACACATTATGTGTGCTGCCCTTCACGCCTCTGTTTGGAGTGGTGCCGCGCACGAGGAAACTGGACTGCAGAGGAATGGAACCAGGTCATCTTCAGCGACGAATCCAGATTCAATCTTAGCAGTGATGACAATCGTAATCATGCGTGGAGATCCCATGGTAAACGCCTCAATCCTACCTTTGCTTTATAGGGACACACCGCTCCCACAGCTGGAGTGATGGTATGGGGTGTCATTGCCTACAATACACGGTCACCCCTAGTATTGATTGGTGGCACCACGACAGCCCAGTGGTATGTCCATGACATCCTGCACTCACATGTGTTGCCACTCATGCAATGATTCCCAGGAGCCATTTTTCAATAAGACAGTGCTCGGCCTCACACAGCAAGGGTGTCGCAAGACTGTCTCCACACTGTTACTAACCTTCCTTGGCCTGCCCGATTCCCAGATTTGTCTCCAATCGAGCATATATTATTTGGGACAGCGAGTTGGGTATCTTATGAGTTTGAATGGACTAAAGGCAAGGTTACAACAAATATGGAACAAAATGTCTCAAGACATCATACAGAACTTGTATGCCTCAATGCTTGGTCGTATCACAACGTGCATTTGCGCTAGAGGGGGTTCAACACGGTATTAAATCCTCCATTCTTTTGCCTTTTTCTCTGAAATAAATGATCCTTTTTCTTTGATTTTCTAATCATCTACTTATATCAAAGTAGTCATCACATATGTAAAATTTCGTTTCATTTCGACGACTCCTTCTAGGTGCGCTAATTTTTTTGCCCATGAGTGTACATGCCATTCCCAGTGCTTCCTATGGTACTATGAATGATATAAAGGGGAACATTCATGTTCTGCATTTCCTAATAGAATACAGTTCAGTGCTTTATTTTTGGGCAATGGGATTTTTGCTTTAATGTAATTTTTTGCTAAAGTATCCACCTTTTTGTTTTCCAAGAAATCCATTTGTGAAAAGATCATCCGAAAAATCACTTCACAATTTGGGATAATATTTCTCTATTCATTTTTCATTAATGTCACACTCTTAACCACAGTCAAATGACAAGGACATTTGAGCTGATATCCCTTTCTGAAAACTTCCATTCCATGTCAACATGTAAGCCTTGAGCCTCAACAGATTAAATATGCATCAGCACTTCCATTGGCACTAGAAATCACACACAGACTCATAGCTTGACAATGCTGGCCCTAAATCCATCACTATGACCACTAATCTTTTGTATCCACATGATGTTTTTCCAAGTGCTCAAAAATTGTGATATTTGTTTGATCCTTTTCATGTCTTTAATTTAAAAGATGATGAATATAGTTGAACAGAATCCAGATAGCCTTACGTTTTGTAACTGACTTGTGGCTAATAAAGTCCTCTTTCGATGGCAATCAGCTCTTTCTAAAGACAAAAAAAAAATAATCTGCGTTTCTTTTATTTCTGCGATTTGAGACCATTTTAATGCAAATTTTACTGCTTGAGCTAGATTGGTTATTTTTGCTATTGCAAGAGTAAATTAGAGTAGAATACTGTAACTTGTATTTTGCTAATTCTTATATAAACTCAAGCAAGAGCTTTAAAGTCTAGATTTAATGCATAGAAACCATCAATATTCTATAAAAATGATATTTGTCCGAATTAGAACTTGCACCAACAACTCACAAAAAAACATAACATTGAATTACTACAGAACAAAATAATTGACAAGAGTTATTTTAATAAGAAAAATTTCTATGCAAAATATAACTACTTCAAGCAAGATGTTTCATGTTCCTGATTTTAGATCTGAAAAGTTGTACAGTATCAAAGGGGAAAATACATTATATATATATATATTTATATATATATGATGTTGAATTATGTATTACCTAATAAATGTTCACATGCAATGTCTTCAAATTCACCATCAGGTATGTATATACACAAAGTTCCTAAGCAGCCTGCAGCAACAACACGACATGAATCATCAGGGTGGTTGAGCATGTTAATCATTGTGCTTACAATACTACTCCGAACCTGTTCTGACATTTTCTCTCCAGATGATTTGATTAAGCACCTTAGAGCATGTAGCATTGTTTCCCTGTAATGGAAAAAAAACAGCAAAATTATTATAAGTGCATTCTTCTGTAAATGCTACTAATTTATTTTAATTAATATAAAAAGTACAGAATTTCTTTAATTAATTACTAAACAAGACGGTAAAAAGAATTAATAAACAAAATTAAAAATGATTCCTTAAACAGCTGGTTTCAATAGGTATAATTTGAAGCTAAATATTTCTAGAAAACTTATTTTCTCTTAAAATATTACAACACCCAAGTGCAATAATTTATACTTCACAAGATCTGAAATATCATTTATTGCATAATTAAATTAGCAAGGTTGAATTAGAGACTATATAATACATACACAAACTTTATACATTAAATATATATATTCAGCAATTTTCAAAATCAAAATATTTTTAATTTAATGTGGGTTAATACATATAAAATAGAAAAACTGACATACTTAAGAGCATTTTCTTCAGTAATTTTTGCAGCATTATGCAATTCGTTATAAAGAGTATCAGGTCTGTTATGGACAAGAATTAAATAACTTAATGCAGAAGCAGATCGCAATCTCACAGCACGATGCCCATCACTAAGAGATCTCAAGAATGTTGTTTGAAGTTGTGGCAAAAAAGGCTTCAACATCATACCTACCTAAGAATTAAGATTTTATTTCTTATGAGAAAACAAATGTCAGAATATTACATTTATTATCTATATATATAAAGGAGAAAAGCGACTCACTGACTGACTGACTAATCACGAAATCTCTGGAACTATTCAACCTACAGACTTGAAATTTGGTAGACATGTTCCTTTGATAGAGTAGACATCAGCTAAGAAAGGATTTTCCGAAATTCGAAACGCAAGGGGCGTTACGGGGGGTTAAGGGCTTTAATAATAATTGTTTCCATGTTTAAACTACTTGATGTACAATCTTGAAATTGGGTAAGCGGATTCCTTTCAGAGAGTAGAGTTCCGCTACAAAATGAGTTTGCTGAAAATCGACCCCCAAGTGGCGTTGCAGGGGCTTAGGGGGTGTTATAGATAATTATTTCCATTTTTAAACTATTTGACGCACTGTCTTTAAATTTGATATAAAAATTCCTTTCGTAGAATAATGATCAGTTACAAAACGGGTTTTGTGAAAACAGACTTCTAAGTGGCGTTGCGGGGGATTAAGGGCGTAATAGATAAATATATCCGTTTTTAAACTACTTCACCTACCTGCTTGAAAATTGGTAGGCAAGTTTCTTTCCTGGAGTAAATATCCGCTACAAAATGGGTTTTGGGAAAATTGCTCCCCCATGGGGTGTTGCGGGGGCGGGGGGTTTAAGGGGCGTTATAAATTCCTATTTTTAAGTTATTAGACGTACAGTCTTGAAACTTAGTAAGCGGATTCCTCTCATAGGGTAGAGATACGCTAAAAATGGGTTTCGTGAAAATTGCCCCAATTGGCGTTGAGGGGACTTAAGGGGCATTATAGTAATTATTTCCATTTTTAAACTATTAGACGCACAGTCTTTATATTTGATAAAGAGATTTCTTTCATAGAGTAGAGATCAGCTATAAGAAGTTTTGTGAAAACAGACCTCTAAGTGGCGTTGCAGGGGAATAAGTGGCGTAAGAGATAAATATTTTCGTTTTTAAACTATTTGACCTACCTGCTTGAAAATTGGTAGGAATGTTTCTTTCAAGGAGTAAATATCTGCTACAAAACGGGTTTGGAGAAAATTGACACCCAAGGGGTGTTGCGGGGGGTTAAGGGCAGATATAAATAATTATTTCTTTTTTTAAACTATTAGACTCACAGTCTTGAAATTTGGTTAGCAGATTCCTCTCATAGGATAGAAATACACTGCAAAATGTGTTTTGTGAAAATCGACCCCAGGTGGTGTTGCGGGGGTTCAAGGGGCGTTATTGATAATTTTTTTGCATTTTTAATTAATTGGACGCACAGTCTTCAAATTTTGCTAAGCAGATTCCTTTCATAGAGTGCAATTCCCCTACAAAATGGGTTTTGTGAAAACAGACCCAGAAGTGGCATTGCGGGGGCTCAAGTGGCGTTATAGACAATTATCCCATTTTTAAACTGTTAGACGTACAGTCTTGAAATTTGATAGCAGATTCCTTTCGTAAAGTAGAGAACCGCTACAAAATGGGTTTCGCGAATATCAACTACTAAGTTTAATTTCGGGAGATTAAGAGGCGTAATCGATAAATATTTCCATTTTTAAACTACTTGATCATCCTGCTTGAAAATTGGTAGGCATGTTCCTTTCATGAAATAGAGTTCCTCTAACAAAGAGTAAAATGAAAATTGACCCCCAAAGATGTTTGCGAGGGGTCAAGAGGAGTTACAGAAAAAAATTCCTGTTTTTAATTGTTAGACCCATATACTTGAAATTTGTTAAGCATGTTTCTTTTGTTGAATAGGGAACCACTAAGAATAAATTTTAAGCAAATCAAGTTCTGGAGGGGTTGGAGGACGATGGACATACTGGACATTGACAAAAAAAATTACTTTTTTCGAGCTACAAGGACTATAATAATGAAATTTGGTTTGCATTTTCTTTTGTTGAATTGAAATCCGCTAAGAGCAGTAATTTTGGAAAATGGCTCTCAACGGGATTACGGGGATATTTATAGTAAAACTCTTGCTTTTTTCTGTTAGATTTAGACTTGAAATTTGGCTTATATGTTCAATTTACGGAGTAGAGATCCACCGAAAATTGGTTTTGCGAGAATCCACTTGGTTTTTGAGTTACGAAAGAGCAAACATCATTCTATGCATCAATTTTAGAAATTTTTAGAAAATACAAATTAGATGAGTTCTGCCCTTTTTTATTATCAACAGGTGACAGTTACAGGTATAAGTATATTTTTCAATTCAATCGAATTCTTAATGCTAGGACTTAGATATAAATAATTTATACATATATATAAGCAGTAAAAATTTATAAAACATCATGAAATACCCAGCTAAGCGGGCGAGTAACAGCTAGTATTACATATAAGAGTTTCAAAAGGTAGGCAACTTAAATGTTTCATGACCAATTTCATCAAAAATAAATCTTTTAGAATAATCTTATCTGATTTTTCATTATATCTAAAATTCAATCATAACAGAAATTGTTCTTTCGTCATATATAGTAATTAATTCCTAATCAGTATCTACAGTAATGTTTTGTATATTGTCAATCACACAACATAACACAATTCATAAATTTTTGTAATAAATTTTTTTTTCTTCAAATTTTGAGGCATCAATATATTATTTAAAACAGAAAATTTAAACTTTCATCATAAATTCATGATTCAAAACATTTTTTGATATGCCAAAGCATTTTCTAAATACATAACAAATAAATTGACACCTACAAATAAAATATTGTTAATATTGTAATTCAAGTAATATATGTGTGAAGTCCCCAAATATTTTTTTCTGCAATAAGTATTAAAAATTTTTAAAAATAAGTAATAAAAGAATTATAATTTAACTTATGAGATGTCTGTATGCTTTCTAAATAAGCATGCGTTTTCTTCATCACATGAAGGAACAAAACACTCATTGGACTGTCAATAGTAGAATTTGCAAAATGTTGTTGGTGCACGTCCCTATTGGCCAGCAGTGCTAGACCAGGTCCATGATGTCATACACTCTCAAAAAATTCAACACCAGCAAGGGATCGTCAGCTAAATCCTGTTTGGAGAGCCCAAGGCATTCGATGATGTGAGCAGGCGAGACCGGCCCAGAAGAACAGTTAGTACACATTTCAAAGCTCTAGGATCCTTCGGAAAATTTCACTGATTTAGGGTAACCACTTCGAAAGCAGGCTAGAAAAGTTTGTTCCTGTCTATTAAAACCATGAGCCAGGGAGCCTCCAGGACGAGAACACTGATACCAATGGTGCTACGGGGGTTGGGAACAATCCAAGTAGTCTTATTCTGGTGTTTAATTTTTGAGAAAATCTCCAAAAAGGTGAGGGGTGCTGACGGCTCTGGGACTTTACAAGCGCCAGCCTTGGCCAAAGTGTCAGCAATCTCATTTCCCTCTAGATCTACGTGGGAAGGAATCCACTGCAGATGAATCTGATGCGATGTGGAAAATCGTTTTAACTTATTGAGTATTGACACTCCAACATTACCTCTCACACTTTGCCAATTGGACAAGATGCAAGAGAACCAAGGGCCTCATCAATGGCTAATAGCTCACTGCGAAAAACTGAGGAACAGTCTGCATTTCTCCTCTGGATTCTTAAGCTATGGTCTTACGATTTAATGTAAATTTCGCTACTAGAACGATAATAATCTTCTCTACCACCGTCCATATAAACCTGAACGGCATCAATTGGAGAGAGAATCTCTCAAATTCTCTCTAGATAAAGTTGCTTTAGATAGGCAGGAAGATCTGTTTGTTTATCCACATGTATTGGCAATTCTGGATGGAAAGAGACACTATCAAGATCGTCCATTGGATCAAGACATTGTGACAGGTGATGTGGTTCAACAGTACCATTGGTATGATTAAAAGAGACCATTTGGCTGAAGGGACTGTTTCTCCTGAGTCTCTGATTATTACAACAGTCTTTGAAGTAAGCAGAAGTATGATTTTGAGAATTCAGACCTTTGAGCTTGTTGTAATATTTTGTTAGACATGCATGTCTCCCAAGGCTGTAGGTCCACCTCGAAAAGAACTATATCTCTGGGACAAGTATTTCTTACGACCAGTAATGATTCGAGCAGCACTGAGCTCGACCTTTTCAAGTTTCTGAAGGTTTGTATCAGAGGCGCTACAGTAAACTGGAGCGCCATACTCCAAGATGGGTCTGATTAGTGAGATATACGTGTTTCAGAGTATGCCATCGTCTGCTACCCAATCACGCCCCGAGATATACCTCAAGATGTTGAGCTGTTTTCTTGCCTTCAGTACAATATGATCAATATGTTTGTTTCCCAGTATTTCAGGGTCCAATATGAAACCCAAATATTTTAGATGTTTATCCAGTCAGAGGTTGATCGTTCAAAAAGATATTAGGATGAAAATTATATAGCTTTCTATTGGTTGTAAAAAAGCTAACTGTAGACTTAATAGGGTTTAAACTCAAGTTTGTGGTCTACAGGGAAATTCCAAATATCCTCTATGACAAGATTAATGTCTCTCTCCAGTTTCTTCAAGTCAGAACTGGACTTCCAAAGAATAATATCATCCGCAAATGCACCAACCTCACATTTCCTCTTGATAAAACTCTCAATGCCTGATAAGTAGAGCGAGAACAAAATTGGGCTTAGAACAGATCCCTGAGGCCCACCTTGAAAGAATGCAAAACTCCTGGAGAGGGAATTATTAAACTTCACTCTGATAAGTCTATTTCTCAAGGAATCGTAGATCCAGGATAGGCTTTTCCCCGCAATACCAAACATTTTATAAAATTTGATAACAAGAAAATTATTCCAGACTCCATCAAAGCTTTGGATAAGTCCAGGAAAATCGCAACAGTGTGATTAGTAAGTTTCTTGTTGTGAGCATCTCTTATCCTTTGACTGAAGTAAAGAAGCTAATCAGTAGTGCTATGTCCCTCTCTGAAACCGTATTGCTCCTCCAAGAGAAGATTGTGGGAATGCAGGTGAAAAGTGAGTCTTCTCAAAATCATTTTCTCCATTTTTTTGCAAGCAATACTGGTTAAGTACTGGTAATTATGTGCTTATTTGTAACCTATGTGCATTTGACACACACATATATCAACACATAAATGCAACATGGAACTGAGATCTAAAGATTATGGGAACCAATCAACAAAGTGAACTCTCCATTTGTTTCACAAATCAATTCCATTCAATACCAACTCTATGGTAAGATGCATCATAAGTACAGATTGCCATTGGGGGGTAATCATTAGCATTATAGGATGTGTCAGCAATGTTTATGTACAATATTCTAATGAGACATCCCTGCATACGAAACAGTATCCAAAGCATGCCAGGAAAATATTTTCTTATACATCGTATTGTCTCCACCAGCTTGTAGCCAAATGCATTTAGGGTTCACATTTTGGAGCTGTTTCCATCAAACTCTAACTTGCCCATCTGCATTACAAAAATTAAAAGACTCATTAGATAACACAACTTTTTTTTACAATCGTCTACCATCCAATCTTTGTATGCCAGAGCAAATTTAAGATGTTTTCTCTTGCTAGCTGCAGAATGCAATGATGTTTGCACTAGCCTTTAGACTCCTACAGCTCATATAACACATAATGCAGCAAACATTACACTCGGGTACTTTGAGATGTTCCTTGAATTATGATATTTTGCAGTTTCCTGCATTATTAACATTCCATGTTTTTTTCCCCCTTCACAATTCGGGAGATTTTCCATTCTACTCAAACATATACTACTCCAAGGTATGTGGCAACAATTGGCCTGTTCAGAACCAATTATTTACCAGGATTTTCGGCTAATATTTGCACCACACAACTGAACTCCTACTATATCAAAATTAAAAAGTCAATCAAATAATATTTTTCCTATGCATATTTACAAGCAATCCATTCATACTACTCAGTTTTCTTTTTATATACCCAACCAAACTCTGTAGTAGTAAAACTGTGATACAATAGCTCTTTTGCATAAAATTGGCAGGTGGTCATTACATAAAGTTGGTCATTCAGTATATTTTGAAAAGAGCAACACACAGCTTGCATTCTAGTATAAAAAGGGGTACTAGAAAAACCATACTTATCATTGCATTATGGAAACCTCAACTAATATTTCTCTCTTTTTATAGAAAATTAAACAGTAAAACCAGGTCCATATAACATGAGCAGAGAGAAAAACCCTTCTCAGCAAGGGCTAATTTAATCATAAGAGTTATTCATTAAAAAAAATAGAATTTTTAATCAACTTTTATATAAAAGAATCCATAGAGCCCCATTTTCACACTTTTTTTAAAAATATTTATTACACATATAATCCTTTACTTACTTTTGCTAAAAGAAGTGCTAATGTCTCTAACAGAGCCACTTTGATAGGCCAATTATAACGATCACCAAGAATTCGAATTAATGGACCTGTGATACCAACTACAGAAGATTTAAGGGCATCAGCACTTGTCAATTTAATGACTTCGCCAAGACCCTGAGCAGCATGTTCTTTATCCTCAGCAACACCATTCAAGATAGCTTCTCTGAAGATGGGAAGTATAGGACTGATGCCCTAAAAAAATAAGTTTTAAAACAGTTTAAATTCTCAAACACTTACAGTCAATAATGACATCACTTTTACATATTTGAATTGCAGTGAGTGAGTATTAACGGCGCACTGTTCAGCTGTTCGTAGTATTGCAATCAATGGTGTTGATAATTAAAAGGATACAAGAGAAATATATGAAAGAAAAGTAACAAGGAAATTCAATGTATACAACAAAAATAAAGAAATAAAATAAACAATCTTAAGATATAGCATTAAAATTTTAAATTTAAATGATGTGACTGTTTACATAAACTAGATTTCATTACAAAAGTTTTATGATATAAAAATAGCACAGTGTATTTTTTTTTGAAGCTTCTATTATTTTTTCATAATTTCACGAAATTGGTACACTTTTAATTTAAAATAAATATAAAATTAAATCAATGAGATTGATTAAAATTTTTTTAATAAGATTCAATATATATAAATTATTGGTATATACTTTTATATATTGCAAAACTGAAATTTATCTTATGAAGCAATGTAAAAAGAAAAGACTCTGTTACCCCCTTTCTTATATACTACTATTTTCTTCATTTTGCTGAATGATAAGTATTTTATTCGCTATTACTAAACTATGATGCATACCACTTCTTAACATAAGCCATTAATTACTAAAAACTTTCAAGATAAAATAGATCAGTATGTAATTTTTATAAAAATAGCAATTGGCACCATAATAATTAATGGATAAACTAACTTTTTCAATACAAAATCCAGGAAGTAACTCATCTCCTTTCAAATCGCTAGCTGCAAATTTAACCGCTTGTCGAACATCAGTTATGAGACTCAGCTGTTCTGTAGTGTTCAAGTTCTGTAAAATAAAGTAGAAATAATTATAAAAAAAGAAGTTTTATACATTGAAATTTTTAAATATACATTTAACAGAATTTGCTTTAAAAATTATTACTTGATAAGAAAATTAAATATGGGAGAGAGGAACTGATGTATGAATTGATGCAAATTTGGTTAAAATGCAGTAAAAACAGTTCATAAAAAAGTAATTTGTCACAATCTTTCAATCTAAAAACTAAACTCAGTGGTGCAACAGCCCCAGATGGTCAAGGTCAACTGTAGGGTTTGCAGCCCCGGGATCCCGGTGGTTTTTTCGAATCCCAGGATTAAAATAACTAATCCCGAGATTTCTAATTTTTTTCTGAATTATATTTTGAAATTTTTTTTCAAAATATTGTGAATCTGGTATTACATTTAATGTATCTTATTTATTTTTTTCTACTGTATATGTTAATCAGTTTTCTTGCGTGTTGAACCTCGAAAGATTCGAAGCGGGTGTGTGTGCTAAACCGTGAAATTTTATACTTGTTTTCTCTTATTTTCTTCTCTAACTTTCTCCCCATCGCAAGTGGGGCCAGAAAACAGACATTTCTCCCATCCTCAAGATGTCCAGTGTCAGCTAACTTGGACAGAGGCAATTAGAATTTTTGGAAGATATCCAGTAGGGTTTTCAGCCCTGGGATCCCAGAATTCCGAAACTCCTGGATCCCAGTTTTTTTTCCAATCCCGGGATTTAATTTTTGTCTAAATTAAATTCTTAGAAAATTTTTCTAAGAAAAAATTTTTTAAATATAATTTTTTAAAAATTATATTTTTTTTATGAAATATGTACATAGAATTTTTTTGTGCAATTATAAGTGTGCTATAGGTTAAAAAAAAACATATGTACAGCTCTCCTTTCTCATATGGGAGAATGTCAGACAGATCTAAGTGGCTCAGTACAATGTTTACGCAATAATATAAGCAACATCTCAATAATAGATTTTGTCACAGTTCCTTCTTCAACTAAATGCCGTTAATTAATAGCGGACCTGCTTGGATCCAATTCAAATCCATTGCATTACTAATAGCTCATGCAACTGGATCTTCAATTTCAAATGAGGTAACACTTGAAATTGATTCACATTCCGATTCAATAACTGGATCAATTATGTAAAAAAACTATTAAGTGTATCAGAAAACTAAATATAGCTATCAAAGAGGTGTATGTACCAATGCAGTCTATTAAATTTGAGACACTGTCATCAATAATTCAAAAAGTAATGTCTCTTTTTTGAAAATGGAGGAACGTGGTGACTTCCTGAAAAGAACATACTCCTATTAATGACGATAATACCTACTAATAAAGAATCCGAACGTGCATTTTCTTCGGCAAGGACAATTTGTAACAAAAATAAGAAGCCGTTTCAATGATGAAAAGCTAGAGGAGCTGTGTTTTTATAAGCTTATTTACAGAAACACAAGAAATGAAGAAATGCTTTTTTTTAAATTTCATTACGTACAATTTTTTTTAATGATGAATTAATTTTTTATTTGTTTCATTAAAATAACATTAAATCAATTTTTAATTATATTTTCAGTTTTAATATACAATTTCAACTATGCTAATATGTAAGTATTTTAATAAATAGTCCAATCTTAATCCCGGGATTTGGATAACATAATCCCAAAATCCCGGGATTGAAAATAGGACACGAGATTGCAAACCCTAGTCTACTGTGTCTGTCTCAGTTTACGTGACCTTGGGCGCTGAGGTGCATAAGCAGATAGTTCCAATCAGGTGGTTTGTCTGATGCGAAACCCCCATTGCTTAGTTCCCAAGCAAGCTTGCTACTCATTTATTAACCCGCTGAAGGGATGAAAAGCTGAGTTAACCTTGCCCAGGTCTCGTCTGAACATCGGACCTGTGGCATGGAAGCCCGATACGCGACCACTCAGCCACAGGGCCTCAATCTTTTCAATCTCGGTAAGATGATTTAAGAATTTTGATCGATCATTTTAGAATTAAATATAAAATCCTAATAGAAACCTAATTTGTAAATTGATGCATAAAAAAGCTATTAGAAGTCTTTGAATTACTTTTGAAATTCTTCAACTTTTATTAATCTCAAAAAATTTAATGAAATTTCATGAACTGTAATGAAACTTGAGAGTAAATTTTCCTTAAATTATTCATTAGCAACATTCTAAATACGAAATAAATTTTTCCACACTGATATTTTTATTTTAATTTACAAACACTAATGAAACTAACATTTTGTAATGTAAAACACATAAAAAAAATACCTTTGTGACAGCATTTAAAGCTTCCCAGCTAATATGAAGTATTTTTTTGTCATGATCTGTAAACAATCTGATTAGTCCACGGATGAGTTGTGGGACATGCTGGGATATATCTACTTTTCTCTGACAACAGTAAGCTAACAGTAAAGCAACTGCTGCATGTCTACGTAAAGGATCATCACAGCGAGTAGCTTCAAGAAGATGGTCAATAACAGTACGGACACCTAAATCATCTGTTGCAGCAAGAACAACTGTCTGACAGTATTCCAAGGTCTACAAAGGAAAATAGTATGAAATAATATACATGTAACATGATAAAGTTTTCAAAGATATTTCTAAAAAAAAGAGAGAGAAAAGCTATAAATTGTATTTTAGTATTCAATCAACTTTTTGACTGCACTAACAATTAGAAAATTAACACAATTCAAGAATCATTGAATAAATCATAACTTACAATATGCTGTTTAGTCTCTAAATAAATCAATATCTGAAACAGGCACTTTTCCCTTATTAATCATACATAGAAACTTATTCTTGAATAAATAGAACAGACTTGTTATTTTTATACCTTTTTATTAAAATTTAAAACAGAATGAGCAAGAAAAATCCGTTCCATATAATAAGATGAGGAGCTACACGTTATAAGTTTTTTTAAAAAATCCACTATTCCCACATATACGAGTATGGAAATTAAAAGAATGAAATTGCCATCTCCAATGACTATAGTTTAAAATATTAGGGTTCATCATCGATAGCCTTTTGTGGAGTTTTAAGTTTTATTAGTTATGCAAAATAAAATTTGATAGAATTAAATCAATAAAATATTAATAAAATCATTAAAGAGCCAATAAAAATTCATTAGCATTTGTGATTATTTATCTTTCATTTTAATATAAAAGCTCTAAATAAGTTTTCATACTTCTATTTCATATACTTTTTCTTTTAAAAAATGATTTTTTATAGAAAAGCACAATAAATAAAATACCATACTTTTCTTAAAATCAAAAAACTATCTCTAAAGAAAAATTCCTAAAGAAAAATTTGGCACAAAATGTGCAACATTGTATAATATTAAATTTGATTTAAACTCCTTCAATTACTTTTTTTTTTCAATACTGGTTCTGCTAAACTATTATTTTTTAGTTGTCTATATATATATATATACACAATATCTATATAGTGTATGTGTAATATTGAATAAGTAATCTTTTTTTTAAAACAAATCTTAAATGATCAGTTCTTTGAAGCATTTAAAAATTTTAACTTCTGCAATAATATAAAAACTTTTCATTCCAACCTCTCTCTCTCTCTATATATATATATACACATAGTATCATTTTAGAGGGAGAAAGGAAACTAATATTAAAATAGCTTCTTTAAACTATCATTCACAATATAATTCTTAAAATATTAACCTGCATTTCTGTAGGAGTATTTATTGCAGAGCTTAAAGCCAACAGCAAGGCAGGAAGTATCTTGGATAGATGTTTTGTTAAAGCATCTCCAGCAACAGCTGATAAGAATGCCAGTGCTTTTGTATTCACTGGAGGAGATGTAAGCTATGAGGGGGGAAAATTTAATCAAGATAAAGATATAATTATACTTCTTAAATACAGTTCTAATAAGTATAATATTGAAATAAAATGTCAGATAATAGATAATAAAAATAATTTAAGGAAAAATGATTTATGAATAATATTAAACAAGTAATTAGTAACGCTAACAAAAAATTTTAGATCAATGTTTTTCTCTTCTACCAATAAAGAGTATTAACATGGAAGAAAATACTACATGTTATTTGCATATAAGTAACACTGTAATGGATAAATTTTCTCATTAAAATATTTCTAAACAATTATATACAATAAATGATAATTATTAAACATATATTCAAAATGAAAATTAAATCTTATGGGTAATTTCATGAAAAAGGAGTATATGAAGGTTTAGGAAAAACAGTGAAATATCCAATAGCTAAAGCTAATTAGCAAAGACTTTTTAAACTGATCAAATTATGACATTGCTATAACTATTTCATTGATGCCAAGATAACAAACTCCATGTAGATTTTTTTGGTTTCTGCAAATGAGGAGCATTTATATGAATAAAGTTCAATAAATGTTTTGGAAAGGCAAAAATTACCTCGGGAACACAGAAATTCCAAAACTTGGTATATGCCATTAAGTTGTAGACACACAAACTATAACTTAATATATACTCCTTCAGTACTAAAACTAAAAAGCTTTATATTGAAAAAAGTGTAATGCCTATGGATATTACCTAAGTAAATGGATTTGTAACTAGCAATACAATAAAAAAGTGGTGTTCACTATACGAACATCAATAGACTTGCAAGATAAAAAAAAAATTATTGCAACTTTCTAGATACCACCTGGTACTATCCATTCATTTATCCAAGAATTTATGGTGTTCTCAAGGTAAAGTAAAAGCAAATTTTAACAAAAGTTGACCTACAAACACTAACTTGTCACACCTATACAACAACAAAAAGGGCAACAAATACTCTTGAAAAATATGCAAAATCGCATGACATTTGTAAATAAAGAATTTCAAAATATTTTCATTTTAATATAATTTTTGACTCTTTATATTATTTTTGTAAAAAAAAGCATTAGGAGAGGATAAATTAACAATGTGTAGAATAAAATATGATTTGTAAATAATATAACATTTTAAAAAATTGATTTAAACCTCCAAATCTAATTTTAAATCTTGTTTAAACCAAGATATTTTACTCTGCCAAGATTCATTAACTTACAAAAGAGGTATACCATGTAATTAAAAATGTTTTTTTCCCTTGAAGATCCAAAACTGAGTTTGTAAAAAGAATTCTTTTAAAAGGTTTATACTTACACTAATTTTTCTGAAAATTTTTTTTAAAATTTAAATTTTAAAAATTTAATATTAAGTTTTGAATCAAATTTTTCAAGCCATATATCATATTAAAGCTCATGATATTGATATTCTGAACAGAATAGTTTTTTACTTCCCCAATATCTTAATTTTATGCAAGTGTATCAATATTTCTTAATTTTCAATAATCAATATTCTTAATTTCAATTTTTTTAAAAATTTCTTAAGCTTTGTTCACAGGAAAATAAGATTAAGTTAAATAAAACCACTACAGGTCTGACATCTTTCAAGGCACTTAATACATGTTTAAAATGAAAATAAATTAAAACAGTAAGGTAAAAGTCATTTGTTTACTTGACATGGAATGACCCTTAAGTGATGAAGTTTGGAATCTTTTATATTTTGCTGCGTATATTAAATTTCTTCTGCAATGTTTAATAAATGATACTTTTTCAAAAGAGTGCAATTAAAAAGTATGAAAAAAAGTAAATTAAATTCAAATAACATTATCTATACTTCTAAACAAGAACTTGTTCTAAACATACAAATGGATAAACACGTAAATTACAAAGTTAATCATATGAAAAAAAATTAGAAAAGAAAGAAAATGAAATGATTATGAAATAACCAATTATTTGCTATATAAAGCTAAATACTATGCAATAACATCTCAGAAATTACATTTTGGGTTCATTTTTTTAAAAATTGCTTGCTATTTATACAAACGAAAAGAATTTTCTAGCATTAATTATTTAAAGTTAAAACCAATTTGTACCCAGTATAAATTTGAAATTGGGTTACAAGAGTAATTTAAATAGAGAAACTTACTTGTGGAACTAGGTATGGTAGGACAACTTTGCTTTTGACAGCCATGACTTGTCTTAAACCATCTAAAGCATATTCTGATTGAACTGGGTCACTCTGATTAAAAAGAGTTGTTCCAACATATTAAATATTTTTTGAATAAATCTACTAAAACAGATTAAGCAATACAGCAATGATAAACAAGACTTACCAACTGACGTAATAAATGTGGAAGGATGTCATCCAAAGCATGTACACCAACTGTCGAATGTAGGTTTTCAAAGGTTGTAGCAGCTGCTATCCGCACTTCTGGTAAGGGGTCACTCAGAGCTCGTCTAAAAATATTTTCATTACCATAAATTATCTTACATCTCACCATCCTATTCTTAAATATACTAATCTTTGATACAAATATGTATAAGAATTAATATAGTTTTTATTTTATGATGGCATTCTACAAAATATTTAAGATCATCTAAACAAATTTTCCGAAATTTCTATTCCGTTACAAATTACTCTTTTTACTACATGCAACATTCAATTTAATAGAAATGAAATATACATATATATATTTCAAATGGGGCTGCAGATTACTATTTTACCATTGCAGACATAGTACATAAGCAGGCAGCTGGTACCTCTTTTTAGTGCTGCGCCATATAGGTGGATACCAATCGCCACAATGTAATTTTGATGCCCAGTTTCCTACCCAGAAAGAGGCACCTGAGCTCTGACTATGTGAAATTGTACTGGGAATTTAATTTTGCCGAGAGCACTCAAACCAAACAGAATATAACTTATATTTTTCTTAATTTCAAAATTTTTATTATATTTTTTTGAGTGTCTCATATAGGTTAATAATGAGAACTTTTCGCTTTGAATTTGCTCTTACAGGCTCAGCTCATTTTGTTCTTGTTGTTGATTGATTTGTGCAGCGGTGAATGCATTTCCCGTTTGTGCTATTTACAATGGATTTAAAAGATCTATCCATTTAATCTTGTAGATTTTACTCAGTATTATATCTAAAGGAGGATTATTGGCTAGACACTTAAAGCAATCCTCAGCAGGTTATGTTTATAGTAACTCTGTAGCAATTTTCTTGTGTTTCTTCATCATGAATATTTTTTTCATAATTGTGTGTATAGGAAGATTTTTCTACTCATACTAATTATATTTCCCTGATTGTTTGTATAACGTTATGGCTTGAACTACTATTTCAATAAATGCTTTTTATTTTCACTCATTCAAGGCATTTTTCCTTATTCTTTATAGAACATACAAGCATTCACATATATAGTTATATTTACTTGTTGATTCATTTTTTATTAGGATGCAATAAAAAAAACTATGATAAATAAATATATTTTTAAAATGTGAAACATTTTAAATTCTTAACTTCGAGTGAGTTCATTTTTATTAAGGTAATTTTTTAATGAAATTAAATGTTATGATCCAATGGATTATCAACATGCATTAAAAAATTAATAATTCCCCACTGCCTAAAGAAAAACTTTGACTGATTAAGATTAATGAAGTTTTAAATATATTTTTGCATAAATATTTCTCTCCAAAACAGACATTTTATATTAAATTGGAGTAATTATTTAAAAAATCTTCAAAAATTTATATTTTAAAATGATGCCAAGTTCCATAAATATTTTTTAATACAGTTAGCTTTAACTTTTAAACTATACTTAGCTTGCTTTTAATTGTGAAAGAAAAAATCTCTTTAATTTTTTTAAAACTAATCTATTACATTATAGATTTAAAGCATAATAAGCACAAAAAAAAAAAAAAACATTTTCCAAAAAAAGTAACAACTTGAGACATTTTTTTAATATTCTTACCTAACAGTGGGCACTAAACTACCAGCAAAAGACAAGACCATATCTCGACTGGTTGAAGCCATTATTTCACTTAATCCAATGCAAACACCTTGTCTTTGGTCAGGTCTGTCAGAATCGAGACCATCTTCGAGAATAGGTATTATTTCAGGTAAAACTCTTTCACCAAGTTTACGCACAAGATCCCCCAATGTACGAGCAGCAATCTTACAGTGAAAATTTTTTTACAAGATTACAAAAGCAATTCAAGACATCAAAAATAAAAATATTTGAATAATAAAATTGACACAAATATTTTATTGAAAAAATAAATAAAAATAGTACTTGTCGTTTATCGTAACTGTTACTGGCTAAACATCCCAACAACAGGGTGAAAAGTGTGGGAAGAATTTCTCTCAAAGTTCGTGGAGTATTTGTCACGACAACCTTCCACACGTGTAAGGCTGCTTGTCGAACCATAAGGGCCACATCTGACCTGCCCATGTACAGTCCAGCCAATACCCGATTCCGTCGATCAGCACCAAGTGAACCCAAAATAGCCTGTGAAAGAATTATTTCTTTATTTTATCCAAGTTATGAATAACAATTTAAGATTTAATATTTCATAGTAAAAAGCCAAATATTGCTGTAATTATATTAAAATCCAATTTGTTTTATGATTTAAAACTCCATTTAACACAATTTCATTAAGTGCATAGTATTAAATTTACAATTTACTAAACACTTCAAAGATTCATAAAAGTAAAAATTAAATATTATATATGTTAAAATCTTCAATGTTTTACTCTCAAATTGTTTTTTTTTTTTGCATTAAAATTTAATAAATCTTAGTATAATTCAAACTATTTCTGAAGACTTATATAAAAGATAAAATTCAATTTGTCATTTAAGTTTAAAGTTTACTAAAATGAATAATACACAGAATACTTCTAAAAAAAATCCATTTTAATTTCAAGGAAAAATATGTTTGGATATCTATCTGTAAGTATATATATACAAAATTTTAAAATTAATTTTCACTGAAAAAAGTCAAGTTTATTTCATGAAACAAATTATACAAATATATATTCTTTACAACACTAAGAGAACATATTTAAAAAAAATTTACTTACTTTTTGAGAATGTTCAGTCCCAAAGTTATCATCTTCATCAGCAGTTTCTGTAGTCATCTTACCAGATACACCTATCATATAATAACTTAAGTTAACAACGAAATAATTCAAAAAAATTAACAATTTCTTCATTATTCTAAACTGGCAATACACACTGAAAAAAGAATTAACCACATACGATGTGATTTGCAAATATAATTTTTTAAAAAAGGTTAAACAAACCTGAGATTTTGTAAAGCAAATCACCCAACAATTGAACAGAACTGTAACGGATTCTCCAATTTTCGTCAAAAAGTCCTTTTTCAAGCTCAGGAAGCAGAAGCATAATTGCTGTATCTGCATACATGTTGACAATCCTTTGACCAGCTCTTAAAGCAGTATCTCTCACATATTCGTTTTCATCAGCTAAAGCCTTAATATATAAATTTTTGATATGTTAATTATATGAAAAATATAATCTAGTCCTCCCACCCTTTTATTTTATAAGTAAAATTAGTTTTTCTAGAAATGTTTCAAAAATCTTAAAACATTTATTTTTATCACCAATTTACATTTTTTAAAAACAATCTTTATATGATAAGGAAAATATATTAAAATACCATATCTTTTAACACTTGAAGATATAAAATGATGCATTGTATTAAATTCTAAAAGCATCTTACATGTATATTTAATGAAGTTATTACCATTTATATAGAAAACCATTTTCTTAAATAAAATCTTAATTATACACATTTATAAGGTAATTTCCATTTCCGGCATTTTCAACACTATATTTAGCATAGGAATTTAAAAGATGTCCATAAACATCTGAATTAAAAAAAATAACTTTATGGAACAAAAATAATTTAAAAACAGTTAATATTCAAAACCTTTTAATTTATTTATTATATCATTAAACCATATAATTTTATGAAAAAATTAAAAAGTTTTGAGAAATGCCAATTAAATTTCTATACATACTACATTAATACTACTGATTATACAAGAGTATAAATCTGTGTTAATACTTCTAAAAAAAATAGCTTCAATTAGAATCAAAGAATACTTTAAAACTTCACAAAAATAGTTAAATAACTTATTTTTTAAAAAATCCCAAGAAATAAAAATTGAACTAATTAACTTTATGCCAAATTATAACTCAAAAAATATACAAGGCTAACTAAGAAATTAAATACCTTTAGAATAGGAGTAACTATTGCACCAATATATTGTGTGAAATCCTTTTTGAAAACCATTGGTAAGTAAATAAACATCATTATATAACCATCTTTAACATGAGGAGCAATATCCATTCTTTCAGCCGTAGCTATGATTTCAGGCATAAAGGAATGTAACTTTTCTATACCCAAACCTCCAATGACTTCACTTAGACCTAAACAAGATTTTTTTTTAAATTAATTTTTGATCAATAATTATATATATTATTCACAGGAATAATTTTAAAATTATTCTCAATGTGAGAGTAGATTTAAACATCTTATTATAAACACTTCACTAATAAAAAATGTAATCTAGTTTTTACTTCCTCCACAGTGGAAAATGTTTAAATTGTTCATGAAATTCTGAAAATTAATAAATTTAAAAATAAGAGGGGAAAAAGGAGAAACCAACATAAATTTATGTATACAAACTAAGTTTTCCCTCCCCACCCAAAAAGAGGGGGGAGGAACAATTATGAAAATAACAGTATTATACACAAATGAAGATTTAGTTAATTTCAGAAACTTTTTTTAAACTATGCTTAATACAAAAAGAAATTGCATAAAAATACTCCTAAATTGTGTACAATTGTCAAAACTTGAAAATATCCAAAATTGTGTAGTAAAGATCTTTAACAAAGGGGGGGGGGAATTATCCACTTTTTCATGTTTTCAAGACAAAATGTTCATTATATTCTTCCATCATCATTGCTTAATATTTAAAAATTTTGAAATTTATATTATATTTTAAAACATCATTCAGGCCTTCCACCTAAATTGCCTCCCTCGTTATCAATTATATGAATTATTTCAATTGCTAAATTTTTCTACAACTTATATTTAAAAATTAAAATCTTTTATTTCACTATTTGATTTGTTTATCGATTTAGAGAAATCTCAAATATTTCACTCTTCCTGTCATGCTGAAAGAAATAAAACTGATCCAAAATATACTAAATAATATCTAGCAACCCCCCCCCCTTAAACAATTAATCTCCTTTCCAAGTACTATAGCCGGTTACTAACCAGGGCTGTCTCAGTCTGATTGATCTACTAGATGCTAAGTCCCCCCCCCCCTCCATCAGTTATCTCCCAAGTCCTTCAACCACCTTTCTACTTTATCTATCCACCTTTATCTTCCTCTCTTCCTTTCCCTCTGGAGTTTGGAAAGTTATTTTCTTAACAGGATTTTCATTGCTATATCAAAATACATGTCCACCTTATTTGGGAAGCCTTGATCCCTTTGACCATGTTAGGTTCTCTGAATTTTGATTGAAGTTCAAGGTCGTATCGTATTCTTCAGATTTCGTTTTCTCTAACTGCACCAAAAATTTTTTTCATCCTTTTTGTTAACTGTCCAACATTTGCTGCCGTACAAAATAATTGATCTTGCTACAGTCTTGTATAACTGTATTTTAGTTTTGCTATTTACGTATTTAGGTTTAAATTGGTTTTGCAATCCATAACATTTGTTAGCCATCTTGATTTCAATTTTTATGTCATTACTATTGTTATTTACAATTGTGTCCAAGTATTTAAATTGAGTCACTTGTTCAAATTCAAAAAATATTAATTAATTTTCAGCAGTTGTAGAATGATAAATCTACTCACAAACTTTCCATCCCCCCCCCCCATTTTCTCAAAATATAAACAGAAATCTAGAGCACAGTAAATCACAAACCTTCAAATGTCCCATTCTCACAAAAGAATAAAATACATGCAGTTTTTATTTATAAATATCTCTGATCAATTTTTTAAAAAATTTGGAACCCACAGCAAATATTGAAAGTCAAAGTTCTATGAAACATTTGGGGGGGGGAGACGTTCTTCAACTGCAATCTAATGTCATTTAAAAATTAAAATATTCCAAATTCGAATCACAAGCTACAGTGGACAGACCGAATGATCACAGGATAGTGTGGACAATAAAGGGAGAACTTGTGGTCCTGAAGGAATTAAGAGACTTTTGCTATATCTATAATACATATTTAAAAAGGATTAAAATTATTCAATAAATTAACTTAAATAACTTTCATATGAAAAATTACAAATAAAACTTGAATGAAGAAAAATAATATACAATTAAAATATACCTTGAGCAGCACCAGATCGATCAACTGAACTATATTCAGAAGTAAGTGTTTGCATAAGCCAAGGTAATAAATCATCAAAACTACTTTCACCCAAACCTTTAACCATAGCACCTAATGCCCGAGCAGATACACTTCTGACCTATAAATAAATATATTTATAATTGAGTAAAACAGTATTTCATATCTCAAGCATCCAAAAAGTTTTTAAAAATATATACTAACCTCTGGTACAGGATCCAATAATGATTGTTTTAAACCTGGAATAATACTTGGCAGATAAGGGGATAAATCCTGAAAAAATTTACAGATAATTTATAGTTTTATAATTCTTTTAAAGCAGTTTTAAAGATACAAAATAAAAAATAGCCAACTTAATGATTAAAAAAATAATTTTAAAGCAAAACAAAAATAAAAGCTATAATAGAATATATTTCTATTAGTTTAGATATCTCATTAACTTTAGCTGCAAGAGGAAAATGAATAAATCAGGTAGACAAAAATAGTAATTTTAAACTAAATAATTTTAAAAAATTAAAAATGAGTTTTGTTTTTATTTCCTTACGATTATTCTAGAAAATGGATATATTTATCATTATTCCAAAATGTAAGAAGTTTATTTGACAATACACAATGAAAGTAAACAAAGGTCATGATCATCTCAATCTAAAGCCTCTTATATCTTATGTGCACATCCTTACTTTAATATACCTTACAGTAGAAGAAAATAATTTGAACAAAACAATATGATTAATGGATAAGATGCATTTGCAATGAGATGCAAAACTTAAGAACTTGTAAAATATAAAGAAAGGTTTATTTTATGTATAAAACTACTTTTTTTTTTACATCCTTTAGAAATAATGTAGTTACAATACTGTACTATAAAGAACTACAAAGCTATATTAATATTTGCGAACTATCTTTTCTTTTAAATTATTTAAAAACTAAAGCACAAAAAGCTTACAATATTCAAATCCTTGCACTTTTTTACTTTTCATATAAATAAAATTCATATCAGTTTACCTTCTGATCAGTCAGAGAATACATATTGCCTATAATCTGAGCAGCCATTTTTCGTGTTTCAGTTGATCTGTCTTGAAAAGCTCGTTCCACAACAGGCATAATTAAGGCAAGGGAAGGAGCATCAATGAAGTGAATAAACTGGGTATCCAACAAAACTGCTAGGCAAGGTGATGTCTTTTTAGCAGGATCTTGCAAAGCATCCAAAAGAGTAGGTACAATAGCTATAAAATCGAATACAAAAACAATAAGTAAAATAAATTTTCATTAAATTATATTCTGCATTTTAAGAGTATGGAAAATGCATGTGCATGAAATAAAGCTCATTTTGAAATAAAAAACACATTTATTTAACTTATCTCCCACAAATAATTTATTAGGATTGAAAGGGAGAAAAATTTGCTAACAGAAATACACTTTAAAGTATGGTTCAAAGTAAGTAAGAACATAAATAGGTTTTAAAAACTACATATAGAGAAGAATTTTTAATGTTTTCAATTCTTTTTAATCTTGATATGAAAGATATAATCTACAGGGAACTGATTTCTATACATCTAACCACCTTTGTAAGTAATATACAGTCAACTCTTCATAATTCGAAGTTGGAGGGACCAATGAAAACCTTCGAATTATAAAGAGGGTAGGAAAAGACTCCCAAAATACATGAAGAGAAATTTTTTTAACACATTTACATTTTAAACTAGGTAATAAAGCAACCATTGTACATATGTATAAAATTATTTTAAAAAGTACATATTATACAGTATAAATTTTATATACAAATTAAAAGTCCTGTTTTAAAAGAATACACTTATGTATTAAAAACAATTATTAAAAGAATACCTACTGCACAAAGTTAATCCTTTTTGATGAAAGAAATCTGTTATCTTTTTTTTGTTGTTTTGTGGCATTCAATTAAACTTTGTCGATAGATTTTTCTAGAATAAATGAAGTTTGAAAAATGTCCACATCAACATGATTTTGAAAGAAAAAATTTTGTAGTTTGTGTTTAGTGACTGAGTGAATATTAACGTCCCACTCTTCAGCTAAACGAGGGCTTTTGGGGACGGTCTGCGTAATTTTGAACCATGGTCAAGTGACGCGGACGACACCTGAGCTGGCACTTCCCTCTCCTAACTACCACACCAACGAGACGACGTTTGAGCTCTCGACAGATTTAACGTGCATCGCTCCCTACACGGCGGGTCTTCAGTGGTACTGGGATCGAACTCATCACATGCTAGCCACGATCCGATGCCTAGACCACTCGGCTACCGCAGCCACTTGTGTTTAGTGACACTATAGCTTCTGTCAAATCTATCGAAGTCAACTCATCCGATTCATCTTCTTGACTTTCTGTGTTATTGTGTGGTCCAAAGTCACAATTTCAACATCAAATAGGGTTCCCCAAACAGTGATGTCCATGTCAATCTGCGTAAGAGTCATCAAATGTAAAATTTTGAACTGGGAGAGCTTTCCAAGTGAATGGTTCAGCATTACATACCCATGAGTATATCATACACATCAACCAGATTCGGTATGGGAAGCCTGATTTTTTAAAACAGTTGTGAATTGCCAAAGGAGCGACAGCTCTCCAAACCTTGTCGATCATGATCAAAGCCATTAAAAGGGAAATAGTTACATTCTGCTGATTTTCGAGGTAATCCAAATGCTTTTAATGACTTCACACAAACAAAAAGTTTTAAAACTATGCATGATGCCTTGATCATGTGGCTGAAGTTTTAAGGTGGAGTTTGGAGGGGAAAATTAAGAGGTTTTTTTTACATTTGATAAAGGTTGTGTTATTGGACACAGTGCAGTTGTCTAAAAATAAGAGAATGTTGTTCTGGCTTTTCATATCCATTTTCAATGAAACCAACCATTCATTTAAGTGTTCAGCAGTCATCCATTTCTTCTTGTTTGAGCAGTATGTGGTAGGAAATGTGCTCATGCTCTTGAAAAACAGAGATTGAAGATTTTCTTATGACAAAAGGAGTCCTCTTTTTGGGACAGTTCATGTCTACAGCCAGTAAAACAGTTAACCTCTCCCTGCTATGTTTTCCTCCATGGAATTTGTTTTCTTTGGCATACATCAGAAAAAGAATCTGGTTTCATCCCTTTTGAAAATATTGCATGGATTGTACCCCTTTATTAAATCTGAAAGTGAGTTCTACCAAGTAGAACAAACATTAATGTCAACACTCCAGCATTCCCGCACATTTTTTTGAAGACTATCCAATTCCTTTTCTTAAAATTTGCAAGCCATCTCTCACTAGCCAAAAACTCTACTCCTAATCCTTTTGCAAATGCTTTAGCCTTTTCCTTCAATAAAAAGTCACCCACCGGAGTATCCTGTCCTCAACACTGTCTCATTCATTTAACTAAACACTGTTCAAGATGTGGAAAATTACCAGTACTAACACGTTTTCTCACTCTACTTGAAAATGCACTAACAATTTCCTCCTTATTCTTCAAAACAGTGGAGAGCAAACTCAGTGGGATTCCAAATACTTTGTCTACAATGATCTTCCTGTCATCTTTTTCTTCTTATTCTATCACCTTTTGCTTTTCAAAAATTGCTAAGCAATTGTACTTTTTAAAAGAAGACATTAAGTTCCCTTCATGTGATGAAGAAACACTGAGATGGGTGTATAGTAGAGACTCAAGGTTTATCAAAATTAACAGGTACCGAATGTGAATCACCACAAATTTAGTAATATAATATTTTTAATTTAAAATATAGAATCTAAAATTAACACAAGGCATATCCAGTTTCACACTTAGTTATGGCTATACTTAATAGTATCGACATTGGCTCTTTTTGCCTAATCAGTTCACCAAAATCCGGCCAGTTTTTTCCTTTTTTCTCACTCTCCTTTTACTTTCCACTCTGTCTTTCTTAACCTCTAAAAAAATTCTCTCACATCTTTCCAAATCTCTTCCATTTCACATTGGAAATAAAATCATTTTGCACTCAGTTCTCCCAGGCGCTGTCTCCACCACCAATGGTTCTTCAAGGCAGGAGTCCAATTCGACCTATGCCCTATTTGGTGTTACATTCTATAAATCACACAGATGAGTCATAAATCGTCTCATGTCACTCTGACGCAAATAAACAATCCTACTCGTCTCTTCTTCATAATAGTAACTTTTCTGAACACATGTGTAGCAAGGTCACATGTTAAAAAAAGATATAGACGGCTGACAACAATTGTGGCCAGTTTATTGTACACTCGTAGAAGGAAAGCAATAAAAGTGTCTTTTTGCCTGAGAAACAGGAAACTCAATAAAGGGATGGCAAACACATGGTCAAAGAGCTACGATACAAGGGAGAGGCGCAGAGACAGCACAACACAAAACAAAACATGTACGTTCTAACCTGTTTGCTACAAGATTCTACATGAGAGTGAGTGTTCAAATTGTTGCGAGTTATATAACTTCGATTTGTTACGTGTTGTAGTCTGGCCAGCTGCAGATTTTACTTTGAAACATTGAGTGTACCAAAATGTATTGTTTAAGTTTGCAATATCAAGTGCTTTTCTAGGGTTGAGCATTTACTTCAAATTGGCGAGAGATTCATATTATCGAAGGTTTGAACTAACGAGAGTCGACTGTATTACCATTTATATTGGATCATTCAATATTAAATATTTATCCATTTAACCACTACCACTTGATCCACTATGAATAAAGGAGTAAGGATACTGAATGTTTTACCATGGAGAATCATAGGCATATTTTGCAATAACTAATAACATTTTTTTAAATTACTTTAAAGCATTCCAATTCTTTTTATGTCTACATGAAAAATTTTAGACACAATTTTTACATTGTCATATCTAATGATACAATCAGTCACTTGTTGTGAGAACTTGAGTAATTCAAACAGAATTAAGAAAGTCTTTTTTTACTTATCGCTATCTGACACAAAATTCATTTCGCTTTTCTCTTATCAGAAATTAACTCAGAATAAGAAAATAAATATCAATTCTGAATAATATGATTTTTCTGTTTTAATTTTATATAAATTTGCATATTATTTTAAGCTCTGCAAGAAAGTTATATGCATTCATGAATTAGAGAAAGTTTTGCATGTGATTATATATGCTTTTTTTAATATAATAATTTGTGAGCATAATTAAAATATATGATTACTTACAGGTATAAGGATTGCAACAGCCTGATTGATAAAGTAATGGATTTGTATTCTGAGAGTAGAAGGTACAAGCCTCGTCTTTCCAAACATCCCAATACAGCACACATTTATTAAGGTACAAAGTTCTAACAATGCCATATATAGAAGTTCAAAAAGGAAGCACCAAATCTGGTATTATCCCAACAAGATTGAGGATTGTGGGATCCATTGTCACAATAGCTTTCATGTATTTCCATAACAATATAAAAGAGCCACAACCAATTACAAATAACAAATGCTAATTTAGCAATGGAAATAAGAGAAATGAAATAAGCAGGGGAATTATTTTTTTCTACATTTTTATTTTTGTGAATCAAAGATACCTCTCAAGTTCAGTTAATTTTCTTAGAATTAAAAAATATATCTTTTAAGGTACATCTATGAACAAGACACTCAAAATTGAAAGATTTTTATTCTATTGACCTTTAAATGAAATATATCAGGTATTTTTAATGTAAAAACAATACAATACACAAACCTTGAATTTCAGGATTCCTAATGACTGATCCAATTTGTTTCAGAGCTTGGGCGCCTGCTTTTTGAACACTTAAGTGAGAATCAGACAAAACTTCAATTAATTTAGGTACAATACTTGGTAAGCAAGAAGATAATTGTTTAGGAGCACAAAAAGCCATAGCACCAAGTAAATCGATTGAACCTGAAAAATATTTTTAAATTCAAAACATAAGACCTAAAATTCTTATAGAAACAAATTTTAATATTAGTTTTTAAAAAAGATACCTTTTAGTATTATATACAACCAAAAATTTTTATTCATGAACAAGCTGTTTAGATAAAACCTTTATCACTATCCATTTTGTTCCTTATTAAATTACTTTTATACTCAACATTTTGCAATAGTGCCAACAGTTGAAAAATAATCATATATTAAGTTATATAATATATTGTAGTGCAATTTTTTATTTATTTTTATAGTATCCAAAATATAATGAATCACTTAAAAAATTATAAATATAGGAAATACAATTGATATCACACATTTCAAATCAGAAATTTAATAAAATCTTCACAGAAATATTTTTAAAATTGCTTTAAATATATTGTAAAGATTACAATCGTAACAATTAAAGAAGCAGTTACATAAATAATATTTTGAATTGATCAAAAATATTTCTCACCTAAAATGGCAAACATTAATATATTCATATTTATTTTATAATGTATGCTTTCAAAGTATTATTTATTCATCTTTCATTCATTAACACATTTCATTATCAATTAAATAAGCTAATAAATTCATCATTAGCCAATATTCATATTTTTTATTATGATCATAAAGAGAAGTCATTTTTCCTATTCGCATTATTTTCATTACAACAGTCTCCATATGCCAGAATTCATTCAAGGAACTGCATCTTAAAGAAATTTCTATTCTTTCATGTATGCATAAAAAATTTCACATTTGATATTTTGAGAAAATTAATTAATAAAGATGAAATTAATAAATTAACTTTGTTAATCAAAATTTTCTAACTTTGTTTTATTTTTCTAGTTTTTTCTCAAATTGAAAAACAGTTAATTTTAAAGAAGGCATTCAAAACTTACATGAATAACTATTAACATAACTAATTAACATATAACTTAACAAATTCAGGGAAATATATACACAATGCCTTTACAATAAAATTAAAAAATTAGGAAGGACTTGTAAACATTACAAAACAAATTTTTACTTTTAAGAGCAGTTATAAATTGAACAATTAAAATCGCAATGGGGGGGGGGATTTACAAATTGAAAAAAAAAATACATGCAAAAAAAATCTGATTTTTAGAAAATTTTATGAAGTAAAAAGATTATAAGTTCAGAAAATAGCATGTTCTCAAGAATAAAGAATCTCAAATTAAGCTTAAAAGGAAATTGATTCATATAAATTTGTACAGAGCATTAATTTACTGAGGGATTTTTATAAAATAATATGTTCCTTTATTAAATTTTAAAAAAAAAACACGAAGAACATTAATGTAAAAATTTAATACTTTGCAAGCAATTAAAGTTCCAACCAGTTTCAAAAGTCCATCAAAAATTCCAAGAAATTAAAAGTGGATAAATAAAAAACAGAAAACTTGAAATTCAGTAATAATAATTATATGTTTGGCTTAAAATAAAGGTTATTAGAATGCTTTGATGATTATATATCATCAGTGAATCAAATATAAATTGATTCAGAAGAGATGGCAAATTAATCTAAAGCTATTCCTTAGAAAATACATAACACAATATCCCTCTACGTAGTATTATAGCATCTGAAACATTTCTAATGTGAGTTAATTACACTATAAAGTTCTCCAATGAATGGATTAGATAATTAAGATTTAGATAACTGAATACAAATTAAAATTTATATACATTTTTGTACTTAAAAAAGCCAAATTTACATTTAGAAAAGGTAAGAGCATGTATAATTATAAATATACACAAAGATTATTCAATTTAGGCACTATTTTTTTTAAATCAACATATTAATACTTTTTTTTAACCTACTTAAATAATAATGAAGCAAAAGTAAATATCAAGATTAAAAGGCAAAATTTTAAGACATTATCTAATCCATATGAAATAAATCTTCAATAAAAGCTAGAGCTTAATTAAATAATTTACCCGATTTCGTTCGCCAGGAATCTTCTTCTAAAGCCTTAATTAAGGATGGAAAAACAAGTTTCACACCATGAGCACTTAAACGGCTCATAACTGCTTTTGCTGTGGCATCTGTTGCCTTAAAGTAAAATGAAAATTAGTAAACTTCATACATAAAATTGATTTATTTTTCACAATAAAATCTAGAATTAATAAATTTAAAAAATTTACACTTACTTCTCTGACATATTGATTGCTATCCCCAAAGCAGCTAAGAAGATGTGGCAGGAAATTAACAACATAAGGCTCAAAAAGACGCCCTAACATGTTACAGAGCATTTCAAATGCAAATAAGGCACCTATAATAAAATTTGAGTATCAATAAAAACTTTTATTTGAGTCATTTAAAAAAATGGGACAAATTTTATAAGAATACTGATTTTCATCAAAATTAACCAGTAAATCATAATTCTCTTTGTATTAAATCTATTTTAGCTGTCTCACCTGTTTGAATTTCAATAAAAAAAGCTACCTCTTAGCAAATTATTCATACGAAAAATTTGATACACAGATAACTAGACTAACACAGCACTTTCAATTAGGTTTCTCAAGTATTAGATTGTGATTTTTATAACAAAGTAAAATTTTTAAAGAGGAATGAAGATGGATAAGCAACACTTTAATTATGAATAAATCAAAGTTTTAGCACATAAAATGCAAAAAATGTCATAAGTAAAATTAAATTAACATTGAAATAGTGAACACAGCCACTAGTAAAATCATGAAAGAAACAAGTAAATAAAAATCTTTTAAAACTTAATGTCAAAAATTAATATACAAGTAAAAAGGAACTCTGAAATTCACCAAGCATATTTCTCAATAATACAGTAGTAAGGTTTCTGCTTGCCATTAGACCAGTTAAGAGTTCAAAACTGGCACATTATCAAATAGTAAATTTATTTTGTGCTAAAAATATTCGAGGCTAATAAATTCTTTTAAAGGACACTTCTTAAAAATTTATGTCAATCATTTTTTTTATTTTTATAAATCTTGTTGATCAATAAAAAAAATTAAGATTTTCAGTTTAATCCTAAAATTGCACAAAATTAGGTAGTTATTATTTGTAGACAGTAATTTACTGCTATGTATTTCATCCCATCTCTACTTAAATAGCATGGTAACTATAAATAAAACATGTGACAGAAAATAATCACTTATATCATCTCTTCATAAATTAAAAATTTGTAGAAATCCAGATGTTAGTATTTAAACCAGGGCTTCGAACCGGAACTGAACCGAAAACCGGAAAAAACCGTTATTTTGGTCGGAACTGAACCGAAAAAAAATATCGGTTTATTTCGGTTCGATATATCTTTCAGTCATTTTGTTACTGTTACCAACTTATCAATATTTTCTAATTTAACGTCAACTTTATAATTATCATTACATGTATACTGCTTCTTGATTTCCTATTTTGATATTCACAAGTATTTTTCTGTTTCAGTTTCGCATGAAACTACTTGTAGAAGACATATTTAATTCAGTTGATTAAACTAGAAGTATAGATGATTTTTTAAGAAAAATATCGAGTTATATTTTATTTTTCACATCTCAGCATGCGATCATCCACGGATGTTTGTATAGACTGTTTAGATCAGGGAGGAGTAAATAGACAGGAGAGGCCCTAAGTGACGTAGCATGAAGCATCTATATCAAATCTTCTGCGCATCAAATGGGTGTTTGGTAATGGCGGCGATTCAAATGTTTCGTAATAATAGTATTTCATTAGGCGATTTTTACGTCAATCATTGATGTCATCATCCATCACTCCGCCTCCAAATGAATCGGGCTGGCATCTTGTTGGTCGACATGGAGAAGAAGGGCGGGAGCATAGCGGAATTCCGAATCATGTTACCACCCCGCAAAGGAGTGGATGATCAAAATTTTAAAAAATAGAAAAAAAATATTTGTGATGATTTTTGTGGATTATAGCACTTATAATTCTATATTTCCGTATACGCTGCATTCGCCTGCAGCAAAAATACGCAAAATTTAACTGCTTTTCTGCTCGAAATGCACTCTAGAAAATCAAAAAAATGCATTGAAATACATGGGAGGTGGTCATTTTCTAGGTGTTTGCGCAGAACGAGCATAAAACAGCTGCCTCATTCTCTCTCATAGCCGGTAAGGCGTCTCCTGTATCTTTACTCCTCCCTGGTTTAGATAGACAAACCAGCTGCTCAGCAGGAAGTATGTGATGTACGCGTAATAATACATGTCTTTGTCTAATTGGTCAGGAGACGTAAAAAAGCTAGTGACAGTCGGTATTAATTCCTGGAGACTAATTACAATGGTCAACTAGAAGTATTTAGTCAAGTAAAGAATAAATAAAAAATAGCGTGTAACTCTCAACCGGCTCTCTATTCTTTTGTTTTGTGCACCAAACTCAGTTGCGCCCCTGACGGCCACCTTTTTCGCCAAGTCCTCATATGGCTCTGTCTTCTGATGTTGAATTACTGATAACGTAAGTACCAGTGTATTGATTTTTAAAATCTATTTGTTCTGTATACTAATAGCACATTTTCTCAGACTATATTTTAAAATTTGTCTATGATTTGTTCGATAACACTCAATAAAATAATAAAATACACCAAAACCTCTTTTTTTCAATGCTTACTTTTACGTGATTTTGAATTAACACTGTTTAAAATATAGCCAAATACACTTTTTTTTTTGAGGAGCGCAGTTTAAAAAACCGTCAAATGAAAGATTACCTTAAAATTAAGACTTAGATGTCAGTATATCCGACATTTCGAATATTATCTTTTGCTACTAGGTTGGAATCTGACATACTACACGAACGGAATCTGGGACTCACAGCGAGTGTAGAATATTTTCTATATACAATATACACTGCGTATTTATTTTTTACACGGTTTTCTCAGGAATCAATCTACCGTGTAAAAAAACGGTTCTGGTGTATGTTAGTGAGTGAGGGAATATTCCTATACAGGGGGCCCAGAAATAAAAAGAAACCGTGAAATATTTTCTATATTTGCTTCAGTTTTATCAATATATGTTGTTTTGGAAACATCAAATAAGACACCTACTCTCTTTGCCATTTTATGTTCGACAACGGTCCGATATTTTATTGACGTTGATTTAAACTGACAGCAGCTAAAGGAGTTTTATTTGAAGTTTTTGGAATAAGGTACCTAGATTGATAAATCAGAGAAAATAGGACTTTCCTTGGTCTCATTTTTTTTTTCTGTAGTATTCTATATTTGTTTCTTTAAATATACGTTATCATTATGAGTGTTGACCGAGTACCAAGTAGTTGTAAGGATTTAATATTTTTTAGCAGTGAAAGGAATTTATAACTGATCTGTCAAAAATTATTACCCAATATATAAAAATATGGCTACTTAATATATAAAAGTTAAACAAAAATCCTGAATAAATTAATGCCGATTATAAAGATAAATCACTTTTAAAAGTTTAGAAAAAAACTTTTAAAGCAATAGCTTGTAGAAAGAAAGCTCAATAAATTGATGAATGCTGTTAAAGATATTTTTATTTTTAAAATTATTATATCATAGGTTATGATGTTAAAACACCAGTCGCTCTACATATTCAGGAGACAGAGCATTTTTTTTTTTTTTTTTTTTTTTTTTTTTTTTTTGTTGCAAATCTGTCTTGCCTCAGAAAAAACAAGCTCACTGTAAAACACTGCTTAGTGGTGCACATAAGAATTTTTTTACAATTTTGCCTGAAGTGAGAAAAGTATTTTGAGTGTATTTTAAGTGTATTTTAAGTGCATTTTTCCATTTTTGTAAAATGGAAAGAAACTATAAAGCTAATAAAATTTTCTAATAACATAAGCTACATTTTTTTTAATTAAAAAATAAAAATGAAGTAAAGTTGGGAAATGTGAAACTTTTATATTACTCAAGGAATTTTCACTACGGCAAACAGACAAACAATAGGAAATTATTAGATAGTAGAATATCGAGAAGAAATAGATTAATGAATCACTTTTAATTTCATATTGGCTAATTGCACATTTTATTAAAAATTGTCTTTAGGGTGAATATTTAGTTACATTTCAAATTGAAATAGAATTTATGATTATATGCTTCAAATTCATGTTTTCATTTCAATAAATGCAAAATTCTTCATGAGTATATCAGTGGAACTTTTTAAAAAACAATTACTGAGTACTCGGCCGAGTAGTAAATGACCGAGTACTCGGTACAGCACTAATTATTACTTAATTTATATTTGAGGGGCAGACCCTATTCTATAGCTATAATTTAATAACTGTATATTTTTAAAAATTTATTTGATCTATTTATTTTTTTTTTCCTTTTCGATTTTAGAATGGGGAGAAATAAGACAAATACTAGCAGGGATTTTTTCACATATCATAAAACAGAGAATAAGAGTATTTGTAATATATGCGACACTTCTATGATTGGAAATCATGCTGCCAATTTAGAACGACATTTAAAAAGACATCATAGTAATGAATTTAAAACTGTACAGCAAAAAAAGAAAATTAAGTTGAACATAAGACATGAAGCTACTCCAAGTACCAGCGGATCCAGCGGTTCACAAGAAACTTTGGATAAATACGTAAAATCAGAATTTTTGAAAGTAAAATTAAACAAGGAAATAGTCCTTAAAGCATGTATTGAACTTATTACTGTTAATGGCTGTTCATTTGAAATGTTAGAATATTCAGGATTCAAAAAGATTTTGAACCCAATTGTTAATGCAATAGGTAATCATTTTTCAGTAAATTCTGAAAACATTAAATTATTAATACCAGAGACAGCTGTTAAAATTGTCGCTGAAATAAGTACAGCACTCGAAAAAAAAGTAATTTCCTTAAAAATTGACATAGCTACCAGATTAAATAGATCAATTTTGGGAATCAATGCTCAGTTGATAATAGGCGGAAGAATAAATTTGTTTACTTTGGGAATGACAGAGTTGAAAGATAAACATACTGGAATTTATATTAAAAATATGGTTGAAAAAGTACTAGAAAAATATAATATCGATATTCAGCAAATTTATTCAATTGCTACGGACAATGGAGCTAATATGATTTCATTTGTCAACTTATTAGGATCCGAAATTGAAGACGAAGTTATCGAAATGGAAAATGAAAATTTCGAAACTAGGGATCACTTTGAAGATGGAGTATTTTTTGATCACAACTTTTCTTTTAATAAACTAATCGGAATAAGATGTGCTGCACATACATTGCAACTAGCAATTAAAGACTCTATAAAAATTGCCGATTTCAATGAATTTATTTCTGATGCTAGGGGGTGGGTGAAAAAGCTGCGCATTCCATCTCTTATGTTAAAATTTAAAGACGTTAATACTAAAAGACCAATTTTGGATTGTCCAACTAGATGGAATAGTACATATAATATGTTAAAATCTTTATTGGAATGCAAAGATTTTAGCTCATCTTTAGCGAAACATAATTTAGATTACTATTTTGCAGACAGTAAATGGGTGAAATTAAAATTAATTGTTGATACCCTACAACCCCTAACGGAAGCAACTTTGAAACTACAAAGTGAAGAATTAACTTTAAGCGATTTTTACGGAATTTGGACACATTGCAAAATAAAGTTACGAAATTTAAAAAATTTCTTTGCAGATATTTTATATAATCAGTTATCTAACAGGGAAGCATTGTTAATAGAAATTGATAGTTTATTAGGAGCAGTTTATTTGGACCCGCGTTATCAAATTTTGCTTTCCACGTCACAAAAGGTACAGGCTGTGCAACATTTAAAGAATATTTGGAACAAATTACAATTTTTTGAAAAGTCCATTTCAATAGTAAATGAGGAAACAAAATCTTCTACTGAAAGCGATGAAAATGAAGATGATTTAGAGACTTTTTTAAAAAGTAAAGAATTGGCAGTAATAAAAACACATAGAACCTCTATTTCTACCGAGATTGACATTGAATTCATTTTAAATAATTTTGACAATGTACGAAGGCTTGATATAAAGCATAATATTTTAGATTTCTGGGAAGAGAATAAAATTACATATCCGCACTTGTATAAGATTGCAATGGTGGTTTTGGCAGCTCCAGCTACACAAGTTAGTGTTGAAAGAGCGTTTTCAGGTTTGAAATTTATTCTCTGAGACAACAGAAGTAATCTCAGTGAAACCACGTTAGAAGATATATTAATAATTAGAGGCAAATTTCATATGTTAAATAAATAATATTTTTTACATAATAATTGCAAGGCCAAGTGCACGATGTGAGAGTCAAACGACGAATGTGGGTAATCATGAACCTAGTTGTCAAATGCGATTTTGATAATGGATAACAATGCCAATGCTCGCCGTCCTCTGCTCACTGCTCTTATTGTACCTGCTGTTTGTATCAATTCACATAGTGTACCAATTAAAAAAAGAATAAAATCTTCTAAATTTTGATAGAATTACATTTTTTGTTTATGATAGAATTATATTTTTAGTACAAATAAGAATATACATAAAATGAAATTATTCATTTGGAACTGAAACGAAAACAGTTATTTTTGGCGGAGCGAAAACCGGAACTGAACCAATATTAATTTTTTAGTTGAACCGGAACGAAAACTGGAACAAAAAAAATTACGGTTCGAAGCCCTGATTTAAACAATATAATACATAACTGTTGATTTTTCAGAAAAAAAGTCAACATGTTTAGTTAACAATATTATTCATCAAAATTTTGAACAAAAAAAATATATTTATACAGAAATTTGTAAATGTATATTTATACAATATATATACAGAATTTTTTAAAAAATGGTTACCTTCTCTATGTGTGTATTTTTTCTTATTCTGAATTGCAGTTGTTAAGGTATTCATTATATTGAGCTGTTTCAGAGATAAAATACCAAGACCTTTTACTAATCCAGCAAGACCATATGCAGCACCTTTTCGCTCACCATAATTGTTTGATTCTAATAATAAATTCAAGAGGGTACTGACTAAATTTGGAGCTTCATCCTTTATTGCAGGTACTAAAGGTGGTAAGCAATTAGCTACAGCTTCTTGGACCTATAATGTTATAATCTTGTTACTAAAATATACATTTCCTATTAAAATATGTAAATTTTATTAATCTGAATGAGTATTATTAATCTGAAAAGCACAATTAAAAGTGCCCCAAATGGAAATAAACAATTTTTTTTTATCTTTTTACAATTAAATATAACTACATTTTAAGAAATTATTTTTAGATTAACTTGTCTTTGAGAATGTGCTTACTTACAGACATTGATATTTGGAATTATTAAACAAATTTCTCAACAAAAAAAGTACAATTAACAATTTTAGATTGAAATTATAGTATGTACATGTGCTTCAACATCTACTGTGTTTATATAAACCTCTCATATTCTGTTCAATTACTAAACAGAAACAAAGTTTCTTTAATTTACAGAGTAAAAATTACTCTAAATTAATTCAATATTTTTACATTTTCTATAAAAACAAAATTATTGAGCTTCATTATTAGATATTCACACAATTTTTTTAAATATATTTTGAAGACAATAACTTTTAAAATAACCATTCATATTACAGTTCATAATGACTTAACATGTTGATTTGAAAAAAATGATAAATATATTTATATACAGGCATACTTGCTGAGATGGAGTGGATAATGCTTCAATAAGCTTTATAATGATAGGCTTGACACGATCATCATCTTTGTCCAAATGTCTAGCAAGAGTTCCCATGAGAATAACAATACTTTGTCTGACTGAGTCATAACTAGAATCGTTGGGAGCTTTGTCTAAGAAATCGTCAAAAATTGGTAGCAACTCCGGCAAAGCATCCTTCAGGAAGGAAGAAAAATTAGTATAATACAATTAAATTATGAAACAGCTGTATAAAATTATTTCATTAAATTGTATTAATTTAAAATATAACAATTTTTTTTCAGAAAACAAAACATGACTTTATTAATTATTACACTGCTCTAGTTCAAGGATGAGCCACATATTATTTTTAACTGTTTATTAAAATATTTTATAAGGGCATTTTTTGACAAATACCTTTCCATGAACATCAGTAATGGCTACAGCAGCATCCACCATATGTTTGCGTACAGCAGCATTTCTATCACCCAAACCTTCAGAAACAAAAAAGGACATCAAACTTATGACTTGCTCAGTACGAAGGAAAGGTGCCATTTTACCAAGAGCCAACGCTACTCCACTTCGGGCTTCCCACATATCAGGAGAAGACTCAGACAAAACTCTGTTTAAACTATCCACAACAGGAGGTGCTAACTGAAAAAATAAAATGTATGCTTAAATATTATACATTGAATTTACAAATATTTTCAAGTAATATATATTGCATACATTAAAGCTTAAAATTATTTGCATTAAAATAGATTTTTTTTATTCTATAAGTTTTAAATATGTTTAAGTTAGGTTAGTGTGCTAACAAAATATTGTGCTTGAACATGCATGGGAATGGTTTTCCCACTATTAACTGCATACTTTTTTTTTTTTTTGAGAATTTTCAATTAGTTTTACTTTAAGAATCAATCTGAAGGGAGAAAAATCAAATAAAGATTCTAAAAACAACATTTGTATATAAAAAAAACATTTTGCAATGATTCTAAAATAAAGCTTTTTTTGTGATATTTATATCTATATATTGTATTCAGCCTTAAAATTCAATAAATTGTCAAATTAAATTAACTCAAAATTTTTGCATATTTGTAGTTTAATAAAACCTTTTAATTCTCCACGAAAGAAATTATCTTTTTCCTTTTGGATAGTTATAAAAAAATTAACCCAGAAATTTGGATTATTGTATTAATTTCCTTAAAAACTCCATGTTTAAAAAAAAATGCAACCCAACAAAAGGAACATCATAAGCATTGATTTATTCAGCAATACTCTTTATTATTATTATTATTATTATTATATCCATTTACTTCATGCCGCAAACAGGAACTAAATGATCAATATCTACATATAAATATTCACTAAAAGTATAAAAACTTAAAAATTTCGTTTTTCAACACAAAACAAAATTTAGTATAAAATTGAGTTAAAATTTTTTTGAAAATACTTATATTTAACAACAATACAGTTGAGTTAAAATTTTAACATGCAAGAATTACAAAATAAGCCCTTACATATAATTTTTCATGATAAACTTCAATAAGTTTCTCTATAATACTTGCAATATCTTCTGGAAATTCATTGAACAAGCAAGCTAAGCTATCTGCTGCTGATTTTCTAACCAATTCTTCTTTATGTATTACATCTTCCAAAATTAAGGAATAAAATTGAGGACTTTTGGAAAACATCAAATCCTTCCACAGCCTATAAAATGAAAAATTTTCAGAAAAATATATTAAAGATAAGAAATTTTACTTTTGTAAATCTATACAATGGTATGCCTTTTTCCTTATTTTACACATAGCATTTAAAAAAGCAAAAAATGTACCTGCTGAGTACTTATGTACTATCACAGCCATGCCAACTTCCAAGATAACTCACCAAACTGGCAACCCCGATTTCGCACATGCTGCAAGCACTTATTTAAAAACCATGTGCTTTGTTTCACATTTCTTCACTTGCCATCATTCAAAGACTAACCATTCATTGACATGGCAAGCTCCAACACAAAAATGTGAAAAAGTGGGATTTATCAAATTCTTAAATAATAAAATTATTAATACGATAAAAAACAATTTTAAAAAAATAAGTTATTCTTTTTCTTTTACTGATTGTTATTTGTTTGCAATTAATTATTTTTCAGAGTATCTTTCGACTGTGTGCTTCATATTCTGGTCAGTGTATATTGATTTTAGAACTCATACAGTTTTATTCAATATTTCCAATATATGGTTGTGATAGTACCCAAGTACTAATTTATGTAATATGCAATAACAAAAAAATTCTCAAGCTCTAATTTTTAAAAATATATTAGCTGATATGGTGTTCTATATTATTCAGATTAAACAGAAAAATCTTAAATGCTGTTAAATTAAAATAAGATTTTGGTTTAAAAAATGAGTTTATATATTCACATTTATACTCTTACTAGCAGTTACCCACCCGCTTCGCTGGATATTTCATGTTTTATATATATATATATACAGTGATGGCAAAAAGTCTTGAACACTCATTTTTTGTCCCATCTTTCAGTTTGACGTAATTTTTCTTTATGAAATTATTGTACCGTTTTAAATCTTGTTATGGATTCTAATGTATTTTTAATGCTGATTTCAAATCTGTTAATAGTTTTGAATCCCTCAAATACTTCTTACAATACAGTTGCTTGAACACAAGAATGTATAGTATGTACAAAATAACACAATATCGATAAACACAATATTCAAAGTAAAATAATACTAGACTTTAGAAACACAGTCCATTTAACAAGTCCTTTGAAAATTTCATGAATGTTACAAGTTTGAACATCAATATTTTGTGGGCCAGTCGTTTGTTTTAATTACGGCTCTACGTCTTTTTTTTTCCTATAAAAAGCACCAATTTTACAAAAACTTCTTTCGTTACAACATTTTTTTTTTATTTCTAATAGGCTGCAGAGTGGAGCTTTTCCATTGCAGACCTAGTACATTCCCCGGAAGCTGGTATTTCTTTTTAGTGTGGCACCATGTAGGCGGATACCAATTACCCAGGTAATTTTGACGCCCAGTTTCCTCCCTAGAGGGAGGCACCTGAGCTCTCACAATGCAAACCTGAAATAAGATTTAATTTTGCCGAGAGCATCCAAGCCAAACAGACACTCTAGGGATCGCTTTTCGTGACAACATGTTTGAAAGAATATATTAAAACTTCAAATAACTTACGTTTGTTTCTAGGTTTTTTCTTCCAAATATCGTAAGCAATGTTATGCCGTACATCCTCTATCCGGAAAACCCGGAGACTGTCCTTCCTTGGTCATTTTATTGACATGATCGTCTTCGAATAATTTTTGGACAACTTTTACTCGCTGACATGGAACATTATCTTAAAGAATTCATGATCGATCTCCAAAAATATCATCCATTATTGGTAGCAATTCATTTTGTAGTAATTTGTATTGTTTTGTTGTATTCTCTGGTTCTCTCTGTTCTTCTCACGGTTGTGAAGTCAGACAACTACACAAGAAGACACACAGCCTTATATCATCACTTTCATTGGGTGTGTTTCTTTTGTTTTAATACATTCTTAGAAGTGTGCGGCATTGCAGCGCAGCATCACACTCTATTCCTGTAACTCCATTGCGCTGCCTAATGCTAGAATTAGACATTTGATCCTTGCATTATTATTATAAATTATTTATGCTTGTATAGATGAAAAATAATGAAATCAATAATAATTCATTACGTTTTAAATTTTCATTCCAATAAATGTTTGTGATGGGTCTAAATATAATATAAAGATATATAATTTTTGTTTGCAGCCTGCAGGATTATGTTTTTCTGAAGTGGCCTGCAAGGTCATTTGAGTTGGCCATCCCTGTTCTAAGCCAAGATCGGATAGCGAGAATGACACTTGAGTTTACAGTTTCTTTGTATTCTTCATGACCTTTTTGAACTTGGGAATCTCACGTCTTTATTCATTATGGTATATAATCCTCCACGGTTTTAAATGCTGATTTAAATCATTTTTATTGTTTTTTTTATAAAATATATTGCTGGTTTCTGTTTGTGATATTAAAAATATAACATTAGTGTGATAAATAAGAAAAATATTTAGTATGACTGGTGAAAAAAGTTAATTGAAATTAAAATCTGGAATACAATAGCTTTAAAACGATTTTGTGATTTGCTGAGACGGGTAAATCCAGAGCAGAATGTATGCAAGATTTTCGACAAAAGAAACAAGAGAAAAAAAATTAAAAACTGGAGTACAGTCGAAAAGAATTGCACAAAATGCAACTCATCGCAGCAGGGATTTTTTTTTTTTTTTTTGCAACAAACACAAATCTCTCAGAAACATCAACGGCCGAACCAATTACTGCTTTACCAAATCTGTTTGTCAGTCAGGTAACTTTACGATTGTCCACTCATAGCTTTTTTGAATGATGAACTCAAGCTCGAAATGAACACAAACTGAAATATATCGACAACTAGAAGTGGTACTGTTATTGACGTTGTTTTCCAAAGGTTATTAAATACTTTGAAATCTCAAGTATATGTGTCATATTTTAGTCATCATAAGTCTATTTGTGTGTGTGTCTTCTCCAAATTGAACAAGAGTACTTATTTTTGATAAAAAATTACATGACTGTGTTAATTAAATAAAATTTTCATTAAAGAAAATTATTCGATAGAAAATTATTTCCAATCATACCCGATTAATATTTTTCAGGATTTATGTTACTATTGCGTATTTACCAGGATAACATGTCAGATGTTACACATCATATGCGACTACTGTAAGACTCGTCCCTTTTTTGTAACTGAATTTATATTAGAAATTCCAACACTAAAACTGTTCTTCCAAAAAATTGTGTGCGTCCCAAAACCAATACTCAATATACTTTATCAGTGGCGTAGCTAGGAATCCAAAGGCCTTGGTGCAAAAAAAAAAAAAAAGAGAATATTGGTGGAGTTTTATTAATTAAAAATATATATATACATATACATAGAGCTGATTCACATCAGCCCTGTGTCAAGCTCTGCAGAATATAGGAAAGCAAAGCTACAAATTACTTGCATGTATGCATATGAGTTTCCTTGTGAATTTAGTGATTACCCAGGTTTGATTTGACATGTGATAGACAGGAAATGATAAAAAGAATATGTACAAACAAGAAAATATAATACAAAATTATTATAAATATTTAAAATAAAACAGAGGAAAAAACAGAGGAGGGGGTCAAAATTACATCAGTCTGTTGCAGATACCAGATTGTGAAACATTGAAACAGGAAAATAGCTTATTATGAATCATATTGTTATAAAAATAAAATTACCAAGAAATAGCTTCCTGTGTAGTTTTTTTTAGATGTATGGTAAGATATTTCATGGAACTTGATGTTTATTTTCAAGTAAAGATTAGAAAAATGAAAAAATTGAAAAATAATATAAACTTTTTAATAAGTAAAATTTGCAACACTATACACAAACAAAGGAAAGAATTTAGGGGAATTCCTTACAAGTTTGAAATTACTTTCAACGGAGTTGCCATGATTACAGCTATGTAACAATCTTTTATATTTATACCTCAATTATGGGAGAAATTATCGCAAGCTCGACTTGCTTGGTGGTCAAGGCGTGAGGGTCCCCTGAGCTCAAGGGCCCCTGTGCACGGCACTACCTAGCCCATTGGTAGTTACGCCACTGTACTTTATTAAATTTATATAAGATTTTTTTTTGTTACATGTCTTAAACCGTTTTTAAATAAAATTATTGAACTGAATCGGAAATAAAGAACTGACCTGAAATATTTCAGGAAAGAGAATAATTTAAATCACATTACACTATTCATTCCATTAATTTTATAAATTTCTCTTGTCATTAAACTGTTTAAAAAAGGATTTTGATGCAATTTAGTATTGAAGAATATCACACAGAAAATTGTTTTGAATGTATAGGAATATATATATATAAAAGTTTTTGCCTTAACTAAAACTTATATTATTATAAAATTCAAATGAAAAACTGATGTTTCTCAAAACAGAAACGAAACAGCGGAAAAAAAGCAGTTTCTTTGTACAACTAGAATGTCGGGCACAGTTTTCATGTAATTGAAAACTGCCATGGGGTGGGCAGTAAAAGAGGGGTCAGTTGTCGTATAAATAGCCTTCAGTTGGTTGTAAACTGGACCCTCCAAGAACAAAAATAGAAGGTGAAAGAGAGGGGGGAGGGTTTCCTGTCTCGAGTTCCCATTGCACTTAGAATTTCTCTCTCAACTGTTGTAGAAGAGGCTTGTATGATTCTGTGACGTCGTTTTCTTTCATCATGACAGCTGTCGGAACATAATCATCAGAAAATGGGATAAAGTAAATGCAAATTTGGAAAAATAATAGCAATGAAAAAAAATGTTTATTTCAAAGTCAAGAAAATATAGAAAATTAAGGAAAAAAAGGCATATAATTTATTTTTTATGAAGGAACTATTTACCTTCGATCATTAAGACCAGTACTCATGAGTACTTGGCCTTTCCTTTAGAAACGCCCATTCCCCCTCCCAGAAGAGGGCGCTTTCATCGTTTTAGAGTTGGAATTTCTGTCTACGGGACCCTTAATCCCCCGCAACGCCACTTGGGGGGGGGCATTTTTCGCTAAACCCATCTTGTAGCTGATCTCTACTCTATGAAAGGAATCTATTTATCAAATATAAAGACTGTACGTCTAATAGTTTAAAAATGGAAATAATTATCTATAACACCCTCTACGCCACTTGGGGGTCGATGTTCACCAAACTCCTTTGGTAGCGGATCTCTACTCTATGAAATGAATCTGGTTACCCAATTTCAAGATTGTACATCGAGTAGTTTAAAAATGGAAATTATTTTTAATGCCCCTTAACCCCTGTAATGCCCCTTGCAGTTCGAATTTCGCAAAATCCATTCTTAGCGGATCTCTACTCTATGACAGGAACATGCCTACCAAATTTCAAGCCTGTAGGTTGAATAGTTCTGGAGATATTGTGATTAGTCAGCCAGTCAGTGAGTCGCTTTTCTCCTTTATATATATATATATATATAAATGATACCCAAGTTGAAAAATTTTTGAAAATAAAAGGCATCGAAGAATTATGAATAGAATGTTATGAGCTACATAAGATAATTCTGAATGCTTTTTAAATATTCTAAAATCTTGAAAAATATTTTCCACAGTACAAAATGTTCAGTATTTTAATATTTTAATAAGCAATAAAATCTCCCACCTTTTTTAAAAAATCTACAGGAGCTTTTATTTTTATTCAAAAATTAAAAACAATTCAAACTATAGCCTAAAATTTCCCATCAACAACAGCCTTAAGCTTACGGGTAAGAGAACAAAATGCTAAGGATTACACTACTCCCTAAGAAGGATCAATATTGACATAAAACTGCATAAAGATTTGCTATTATGTCTCAACAAATGGAAAAATTAGTGAAGTAATGAAGGAATTATTAAACCATCAACTGATATATCTTCAAAAAGAAATTTAGCCTTAAAAATAGGGAAGAACCAACTTCAATTCTAATAATTGATAAATTTAAAGAGGAGAAAATAAGATCAATTATAAAAAAAAGCAATTATTTAACCATTTGCAAACACAATACAACAAAGCAATAAGTTATGCTTAATTCATTGTTAATATTATGCTTGATTTCTGTATTTAAAAATTAAATAAATTTTATAATTTAACACATTAACTAATTTTGCTCTGTAATAATCAAGATTTTGAAACTTTTGGATGAGTCAATTCATTTTGGATTAAAATTAGAGGTGATTATCTCATAGTAGCAAAAACAACTTTTAAAATATTGTTTCAATTTTCTACATTTTACTTGCATGAATTCGGATTTTCATCATAAACAAATATAAAAATGAAAGGAAGATCAAGAATTTTAAATATAGATGACAAAGTGAGAGTAACATAATCATTTTAAGAGAAAATACAAATGAAATTATCAAAAATCGTCAAGTTCAAATTTTGGATTAAATGTATTCTTATAATTAATTTGTAACTAGTTACTCAATAAACATTTTGTTGTCTTTGCTGTACTTTTTATTTAACACTGAAAATTATTGTCATTTACTATTTTACATAGTGTATTACTGATAAGTATAATTCTTTTAAACATATTTTATTGTTAGCGTACCACTAAATTTTGAAATTGCTAAAAGTGTACCACAACAAAAAAAGGGTTCAGAAACACTGAATTAGATTAACTTATAAAATATGGCACGAAATAATACTCAAGACAAAGAAAAACAAATTATACATTCTTTTAAAATGTATGTAGTTATTTTTCTATGTTTTATGTGATAAATACATAATGAAAAAAACTACATACCATTCCTAACTAAAATAAACACATTATACATTGTATGGTGCTCCAAGTGTTAGCTTAATATTTTGGTCTGTTTGAAATCTCATGTGCTATCAGGTTTTAATTATTTATATTTTGGAGGGCAGAAAATTGAAGTTTGTCTCTGAACAAAAAGTTACTATTTTGCATGATCTGTCAAAATCTAAATTCAATTACATGCTCTTACAATTTTTGTAAGGGCTCTTATATTTTATGCACAATACTGAGAAATAAAATGCACCATTGGATTTAAGAGGAAATTTGAAATCACAGCGAAGTGATAAGAACAATACTTGCACTTGTTCAGACCTCAGCTGGCACTCCAATCTCCAATGTGAGCATAAAAAGATTTAGCATGCATCAGTTTCTGTTAACAACATATCTTTAGCAGCACCAGGCATCGAATCCATGACTAGACAGAAACAATGCTAGCCTTGAGTTTAAGTGGGCACCTTCCAATGTTCTTTTTTTATAGCATTTAACTGATGCCATCTTTCTCATACAATAAATCTGTTTTGACATGTTCTACATGAACAGACGCTAAAATTCAGATTTATATAAAAAATATAGAAGAAAAATCAGCCAAATTACTAATCAGACTTCTTAAAATTCCAAATTTTTGTCTGTTTCTGAGAAGTCAATTTGAACCATTTTTCATTATTTTCAGTGCTTGAAAAATATCATCTTTACAGGGAGTTATATATATATGATCTTCTCAGATAGTTATCTGACTGATGTTTTATACTGATGTAGCTTTTAGACTTTGGTACTTTAAAAACAAAACTTATTAAAACAGTTACCATAAAATCTGGTGTATAAAACGCACCTACACTTTCGAGCTACACTTTTTAATTTTTAGGTATATTCTCTATATGTTTGAATTGTCAAGAGTTTTATTAAATCACTTCACTTAATGCGTGTTGTATTCTGACCGGTCACAGATTTTACTTCGAAATATTGAGTGTACCAAAACATATTGTTTTAGTTTGAAATATAAGAGTTTTTTTTAGGGGCTGAGCATATACTTCGAATTAGTGAGAGTTGAGTTATATATATTTCATTACACAACTCTTTAGATGGAGAAGAAAAATACAAATGCATAAACTTTTATGGACAAATATACTTGGGAAAACTATCAAAAAGAAATAAATCAAGCTTTCCATATATAAAACTGTGTTTTTACAACAGCATTATCAGATCCAAAAATACAGAAAAAAATGCTTTGAATAAATAAAATTGTATTTTTACACTAGGATTATCAGATCTTTCAAAAAAAAATTGATATTTTCTATCAAAAAGCACACTCTAGATATTTAAATAAAAATTTAAAATATAAAATAAAACAATTCGTCTGATAAAAATTACAATTACAATTTGATTATTGATTGAAGAAAGATAAAAAATTTTATAATCTAAACTTAGTCAAAATTAAGTACTTATTCTTTGATTTAAAAAACAAAAACAAACTAGGGTTAGAGCAATGCAAAACTAATAGTTTTTGGTTATGTAATTTTTCTAAAGTAAAACTGATACTAGGTTACAAGTGAAAAAAAAGGAATTATGTTAATGAATTAACAACAAAAAAAATTTAAGATGAAAACTCTACATCCTGCATTTATTTTTCCCATTTAAATGTTTTCTATGATAATTTATTGAATTCCGAGTAAGACTTTTGAATCTCAAGTATTTAAAAAATGGTTCCCTTAAAATGTTAAATGTTTAATAAAATTGACAACTTATAAATATCTATAGCTTTTAAGAGCTAAAACATACTCTTCAGCTGTGACACGGTTTTCTTCAACTGGGTCAAAACATGCCACGAATATTCTTTGAGCTACTTGTATTCCATTTTCATAATCAGCATCAGGATGAGGAAGAACAGTTTCTATTGACTTTAAGCCCTGAATAAATAAAAATATTTATTTTGAAAATGATTTTGCAAAACTTTTATACTTCATAAGAAATTTAATAAAATCTTACTATTATCTTGCTTATAACAAATCTTATACTTTAGATATACCATATTTAATTTAATCTAAGCCACACCCAAATTCTCAACACATTTTGGTGAAAAATAGTATAAAATGGCTTATTGATGATCTGGTATTTACAAAATTTAAATAAGAATTGAAAAGTAATTTATTTTACCATTATTAGAAACCTTTAAATACATACATGAACCTTGTAATTTCTCTAACAGTCGGTATTGTGTTCAATTTCCCCCATCCAACAAATTTTTTCTGCTTTAGATTCCAAGTCACACTTGTTTTCACTAGAATTAAAATACTGGAAAAAAGTGTGGCTTAAATTCGAATAAATATGGTAGTATAAAATATACAAAGAATTACAGACATAACTTTTGATTAGTAATCATGATTGGGGGAAAAGATGTCAAAACTAAAATGAGCATGCATAAATATAATCAATGAATATTACTTTTACTTACCAATAATGAAGCTAAACGAGCCTTCTCTTCTCTCAGTAAAAGGGCAGATAGCAAAATTTCGATTTCAGGCATTTCAGCCACAGAACAGTCTTCTTCCCCAGAAGCTGCCTCACATGTTTTGATAAGGGTGTCTATAGCATGCTTCTATAATGTAAATGAAATAAAAATTATATTCTTCAACAAAGAGAATCACTAAATTTTAAAAAGATATGCAGCAAAAAATTATCAACATTTCATATCATTGTAAATAATTCTCAGTCAAAAACATATATAAAAAATTAAAATGTAAAATAATTTAGAATTTCAATCTCTTTTCTCCAAAAAAATGTTAAAACTGCAAGTACAAAAAGATTTTTGTGAAATGACACAACAAATAATTTAAAGTTATTAATGAAATTTGAATTTTAAAAAATGTAATAAAAATATTTCATATTGCAACTGAACATAAAATCAGAGATAATCTAATGCCTACTTTGTTTCAAGGAGTTTTTTTTTTTTAATTTATTAAATACTCCACATATTTTTCAATAAAAATTATAAGTCAGATTTAATTTTATCATTTTTTCAGAAAGATAAAAACACAGTGCAGTAAAAAATTTTAATGTAAGAAAATTTAGTTATAGTTAGTAAATTTCCCCCTCTGCTACAGTCAAGTAATTGTTATTTAATTTCAATTCCCTATCTAATAATACCAAAATTGTTAATACATTAAATTAAATATACAAGCAAATTAATAGCTCTTACTATGTATTTATGAAAAATATACCTGATATTGACCAGTTGTCAGACAAATCACTTTAATAAGAACACTAAACATATCTAGTGTTGGCACACATTCTTGATATACCTAAAAGAATAGAAAATTTGCTAGGATACAAATAACAAAATTTTACTTTGAAACTATGGTGTATATATAAATTTCTTTTTGGAAAGTCTTACATAAATGACAGTCTTCAGTACTAAACTTCTCTAAAACACATTGTAATCAAATACTTATTAGTTCATATATATATATACATAATTCTGATCATGTTAATATATATATTAACATGATCAGAATTATGTAACTAAAACATAATTGTAAACATTGAAAATTTATTGCACATAACATCCGGGTTAAGGAAATTAGAAGGTTTTTATTCCATTATAAATCAAATTGGAAAAAATTTTCTACATTTTTATTCCAAATATATAAGTTCTGGTAACTAAGAGATTCTTGTCTATTCTTTAATGCAAAGCCTAATAATAGCCCCAATACAGAAAAAAATTAAATTTATTAATAAGAATTTCAAATATATAGCTGGATGCATAATAAGGTAAGTAATTCTGCCTCAAGAACATTTCATACATATTCATTTTAAATTAAGGACATTTTGTCCCTTTTCAGCAATTTCAAAATAAACACTTACATAACTTAACACTTCACACTTTTACGTTAGATTTTTTTCCCTTATATTATCTAATTTTGAATATAAAATTATTTGGGGGAGGATCTTCAATGATGTGCTGATCAAACCTTTTGAATCATTTCAATTATCTTTGAGCAAAAAAAATTTATATCAATTTAAAATTAGCAGATGAATATTAAAACCTAATCAAATCTATTTCTACTAAAAATCAAAATTATTTAAAATTTATTCCATTGATTTATGCATAAACAAATACCTTGTCCACAGAATCATCAACCTCTCGAATATCTGAATGCTCAGATATAATGCTCAAAATCTGATCAAGCATTAATAAGTTAGATGTTCGAGTTAAAAGAAGACATTTCAAAAGTGGGAAACAGTAGGAAAAACCAGGTGAACTCAAATGCTTTTTAGTCCGAAAAAACACGTGTTCTTCATATCCACCAGATGGGTTCTGACACGTATTTAAATACAGAAATTTAATAATTTTCACTATAACTTCATCAAGATCAATTTCTGTCCAATCTGGTTCCAGATCACAAGCAGTTGTTAAAAGTCGTAGGGTAGCATATGCTACAGGTTTTCCTGGGGAAAAAAATAACATTTATCATTAAAAAGAATTTCTTATTACAGAAATAGAGGTAAAAAGTATAGTATGCTTGAATTAAAGATATGTAACATTAAACTATATAATCTTAGCTGAAAACGTTTAATACATGATTTTAATTATAAAAATAAAGTTCATATCTAATTTTTAATTAGTAATAATATTTTTTAGTTAAATGATTTTAAAAAGAAAAGAAATTTGTACATACACTATCCGGTCAAAAGTATCCGGACACCCCTTTAAAAAAGTAGTTCTGGCGAGTGACGCAATTTGATACGTAATCAAAAGCTATAAAAGTGTTGGTAGTGGTTTGTCAGATTGTATTTATGCGTTTGTGAGGCAATGAGTAAGTCAAAGGAGCTTAGTGAGTTTGATCGTGGCTGTATAGTGGGATGCCACCTTTGTGGGAAAACAGTTTGTGAGATTGCGGACGTTCTACAGAAGCCAAAATCCACTGTAAGTGATGTAATTGTGAAGTGGAAACGTTGAGGCAGTGAAACGGCAGACCAAAAACACTTGGTGAACACGGTCGCAGAACTCTGAAAAGGGTAGTGAAACAAAATCGCAAGTCCTCATTGGTGGAAATTTTTCAGGAGTTCAAAGTTCATCAGGAATTAGTGTTAGCAGCAGGACTGTCCATCGAGAGTTAAAAAACTTGGGGTTCCATGGTCATGCAGCCGCTCACAAGCCAAACATCACTCTACAGAATGCAAAGCATCGATTGCAATGGTGTAGAGCTCACTGTCATTGGACTGTGGACATGTGGAAAACTGTTCTTTGGAGTGATGAATCTCGCTTTACAGTCTGGCAATCAGATGGACGTGTCTGGGTTTGGCAGATGCCCGGCGAACGTTTCTTTAGTGACTGCATTGTGCCGACTGTTAAGTTTGGTGGTGGAAGCATAATGGTGTAGGGGTGTTTCTCGTGGTTTGGCCTGGGTCTGTTAGTTCCTGTGATTGGAAACATGAACTCTGAGATGTGGACATTCTGGACAATCCTGCACTCCCAACTCTATGGTAATATTTTGGGGAAGGCCCATTTCTCTTCCAAAAGGATAACTGCTCCATTCACACATCGAGGCTTGCACAAACATGGTTTGACGAAATGGGTGTTCAAAAACTGGACTGGCCTTCTCAGAGCCCCGATCTAAATCCCATAGAACACCTTAGAGCGCAGATTACATAGCCAGCTAAATCGACCATCCTCACTGCAAGCACTCACTTCAGCTGTGATGGAAGCCTGGAAGGCAATTCCTATGGTCACCTATCAAAAATTGGTGGAAAGTCTTCCCAAACGTGTGCAGGCTGTCATCCATGCCAAAGGGGGACCAACATCATATTAATATGTGCCTCAGGACGCTCTAAGTCCATACCACTGGGTGTCCGGATACTTTTGGCCAGATAGTATATAATACCAATACATGTATACCACTATATTACACATCTATGACTGTAAACTATGATACATAATATTTTGAAAGTTTCTAGATTTATAAATGTCATGAATATATCAAATATCCTAAAAAAATAAAATCATTTCTCTAAACAGAATCTTAAAAAAAATTAATTAAAAATTAATTACACATTGAGAAAACTTTTTATTAAAATCTTATAATCAAAAAATTAAATTCTCAAAAGATTAACATATATAACATTAAATTTATCAATGAACTTTTTTTTAAAAAAATTTGGGTATAATTAAGAGTATTGTTACAAATTTAAAATTAAGGTGTAAATGGGAGATATATTAATATTTCATTTTGAACACAACATAAAACCATTAGTTTCAAATGTAAACTAGTAAGAAAACTTCTTACCCCAAGTAATAAGAATTCCTGCAGAGACTACATGAGAAAGATTCACATACATACGTGTAGCTCTAAAAGCACACAGAGGAGATGAAAATAAAGAAATCAAGACAGACGTTAAATCCCTTATATATACACCCAAAGCTGGAGCATTAGCATCTATCACAGACTGCAGCTTTTTTAAAGCAGATTGGAATCGAGTATCAAGCTATCATGAAATAAAAAAATTACAATATAAAATATTTACTAACACTTTCTCAAAATAAATTACCAACACTTTAATGTGAAAATCTACGTTACAAAATGTGCGAGTACCTGCTGTATTTTAGATCTTATAACAGCTTCTTTTTCTAACTGAGCCTTTTTAGCTTCTAGTTGTTTCTTTGTTAATTCTGGTTCTTTCACTTGGCCCTTGGCTCTCTTCTTAGCTTCAATTTCCTATTACATAATAAAATGAAATATAAATTATAACATCAATATTTTATAATTTGAAGCGTTCAATGATACATCAAATAACATAGCATGACTTACCTTTTTTAATTCAATTTCTTCTAATTGATCTTTATAAGAATACAATTTACTTTCCCGTTTCATATTCTTGACATTTTTTTCCTCTTTTAAGCTGAAACAATTATAACACTTGGATAAATAATAGCAACAAAACTTATATGTATATAAAAAAAGATATTTGTGTGTGTATATATGTGTGTGCTCCGAAATGATTTAATCATTGATAATCAAATAATAAACTATTGATAAGTCTATTGACAAAACAATCTTTGTAAATTTGTAACATCGAAAAGATTTGAATGAAAAAAATTGTAAGCTTTAATATAATCAAAAAACTTTTCAAAGAACTCAGTACAGAAAACTATAAGCTAACACTATATAAATACTAAAAAAAACATTAAAGAATTCTCAAATTCTCTGTGTCAAAAAAAAAATTCCTTATAATAACGATTGCAAAAAAAATTGAAAGAATAATTAAAATAGTTGAAAAAGTTAACTTTAAAAAGAGACAAACAAAATTACTTTTCAATAATGCTGGAATCATGTAGCTGACCCTCAGGAGTCATAAAAATACTATATTCTTTTTTGGTTACTTGACACAATAAAGGATCTCTCAGAATGGCAATTGTATGTGATACAACAACTGGTACAATTTCTGCAGGTAGCAAACTTACAAGTGTTTTTGAAGCATTCAATCTAGCCTAAAGGTATTTAAAGATGAGGTGAAAAATTAAACAACTGTTATATATACAAAAACAATTTCTGCATTGAATTTGCAACATTGTATTTAGAGTATGAACCAGTATAACATTAAAACCATACTAAAGAACATTGTTTAAAAAAGTAATAAAATGATACAATTCCCACTTGTAACTTTAAAAACATTAACACACATAAAAACGTTAACAGAAAATCTCAAAGGCATTTTGCCCTTCTTTACATATTAATATTTTAATGAATTGAAAAAGACAGCAAATAAATTATTTGTGTGTCAAGTTGCATGAACTCTTTTAGAATGGGTAACAAATTTACACTGGATTGCTTAAAAATAATACATCAATGTAACAATATGATTGAAATAGGAACTAAAACTTAAATTCATTTTTAAATTTCCAAATCAAATGAAATTCAATAAGAACTTTCCTTACAATTGTCTTTAATTAAATCTTATTTTTGAAACAAGTAACTCAATAACTGGAATTCAATTCATAAAGTATTCACATTTATAAACATAACTGCATTTTAGTCCTTTCACATAACTCTGTCTAACACACATTCCTTTTTGATAATTAACTTTGATTTCAAAGCAATGAATTTTTAGTATGTAACAAAATTAAATTGTCAAAAGGAGTTTATTTTTTCACATTAACATCAGGAATTTTGGAAATGTTTTTTGAAAAAGTAAATAAGACATGCCTATTTTGCATTATCTACTTTGAGATAAGGAAAGATGGGGTGGGGGAGAAAAATAGATTTCTGATCTTATTTAAGGATGAATTTCTAAAATACAAATTTTTAAGAGAAAGAAAAAAGTAAAACAAACCAGTTTAGACAATATTAAACCTATAAAAATTAGAATTTTAAATTCTGGATATAATGAATATAATTCATAAAAGATTAATTTCATATTTTACTTTAATATATAATTACTTAAAGTCAACAATGTATACCTGAGTAACAACTGCAGGAGCTTCTGTATCATCCATTACTATTGCAATTAGAGTACTTTTTATTTCTGTCATAAAATCTGTGAGTTTCAATTGCATCTTGCTGACTATTTTTTGCCACAACACAGGATTTGATTTATCTAAGAAATAGAATGAAATTATTTTCGTGCATTAATATAAATTGAGGTGAAGAGCTAATCAAGAATGAGTTGAATTACATTTAACAACAATCAAAAAGCCTTTTTTTAAACTTACATATAACATCAATATGGCATGGTATTACAGCATCTATGCATATTTGGTGAATGTCATCTGGGGTAAGATTCAAGCCACTGCATAAAGCAAATAAACAACTCTGTAGAACTTGGGTATTCATTTCCTTCTCTGTATCTGCTTCATTTTCATCAGATTTGGTCTGTTTCTAATATTAAAAATATTTCAAATGAAAATTAAATATTTTATTTCAAGAATTATTAGAAGAATTATATAAACACAAGCTAAAAAATAATTCAATGAGAAATATGTAAATCTTTTATAAATTAAATATAACCAGAGATTGCTTATAAAAAATAAATTTAAAAGAGCAACTTTTTTTAAAGTTTTTTTTTCTGAAATGATAAGACAATTAGAATATTTACATTAACAATCGTAAATGCACAGAAATATTCTAAAATTACATTATACCAATTGTTTACTACATAAATGGAAAATAGCTAGATATTTTAAATTTAATATTACACAAGTAATAAATTAAACTGATTCTGTTCATACTCATAATACCCAGTCATAAAAGTTATAAATAACACACTTCAGATACCTTTATATTAAGTGTTTCAAAAAAAGTTGGGAATTCTTTAAGAAGAGAGCAAGCTAAAGCTGTTCCTCCTGCAGCCGATAACATTTTTTTCAAATGTGCATTTGCTTGTGAACGAACTTTATATACAGGTCTTGTTAATATGAATAAAATAGCCTTTTTCAAACTAGAAGAAAATTTTATACACTGAATGATGAAACAGTACACTTTTAAATCAGAATATAATCTTTAAATAATGTTTTTTATTTTGCATTTATATTTTTAAAAATACAAGAAAAGAATCTAGTGTAAAGAAAACTTACTTAGATCCATTATCAATATCATAAGCATGATCCATAATCAGTTTTTCGATGACATACATCACTGATAAATGAGCTGTGAAAAAAAATCAACATTCAACATAAAAATTAAATAAAAACATTAAAAAAACAAAATCTGGTTTTTTTAACAATACATATAATCTACACATAACTTCAACAAAATGTTTACCTTCATCTGAGCAAGAGGACAAAAACTTCTCAGTCAAGAAAGGCAGTTTGTTAACATCAACGTTCATTATACTTTTTAGCTTCGTTTCTACAATAAAAAGTAAATATTATACAAATTTACTAAAAATAAAAACATTACAATAGACAACGAAAAATTGTGAAATCTCTTAAGCAAAACCATCATGCATGCAACTACAACAAAAATATGCCTATATTAATCATGTGCCAAGAAAACTATGCTTAATAATAAGCTTTTCCATTAAATCTAATAAATTAGTTATTGAAATCATAAAAATCTGAAGCATGTTTAATAATATGAAAGAAAAGAAGTTCATAGAAACTGCCATATATTTTACATTCATAATTTCCAATCTAATAAGTAAATACAAGTTTATATTATCCAATTTTATATTAAAAGAAAATATATTGATACATTAATTATCAAAAAGAGAAAAAGGAGCATTGCTGCTAACCTATGCTGCTAAACAAAACGATACTCTTAACTACTCAATACACTAGTTAACTACTAGAAACTGATTAGTCATTTCTTTTTAATACGAAATTTAATTTCAATACATATTCAACTATATACAAGAAATATTTAGCACACAGAAAGTAAAACTGATTTAGATCAAGTTAATTATGAATTTTTCAAAAGTTAGAAATAATATTGGTTTATGAGTAAAGAAATATAAAGAGTCAATCATCAAGTCTACTGTAATTAAAATTTTATATACATATATGCTTCCAACTGCAAAATTTGAGTAGAAAACTAAAATTCTTACCAGATTCAATATCAAAAGAGTACAATTTTAAAAATAGGCAAAACACTGAAAGCCCTTCAAAAACTGCATTTGTCTGAGTTGGCTGAGATAATGCTTTGTTATACGTCTTTTCCATCAACAGTATTAAATCTATAGCTTGATGTAATGTGTTACCTACAATAAAATAATTACTAACTATGAGTATACACATAAACAAAATTAAACTAAAAACTTAACTCAGTGACACAACAGCCCATGAGGGTCAAGGTCTACTGTGCCCATCTCTGTTTTCGTGACCTTGGGCAATGATGTACATGAGCAGACGTTCTCGTCTCAGGTGGTCATAAACAAAACATTCAAATAAATTTTTAAAAAGAAATTCTAAGATTTTTGTTTTCACAGATTCTTAAATTTGATTTTTAAAAGATCTCACCTTCATGCAAAGAGCAAATTTACAAACAATGAAAATCTAAATCTGTATCACACATCATTAAAATTTAGTTTTCATATAAAAAAGGAAAACTTTTGAAATCATAATTTTTTAACTTTATAAAGTTTTATAAATATGCAAATTATTTTAATTATGACCAGAACATTTCAGACAAAAAATGTTCAGATTTTAAATATTTAAAATTTAGCACATGACAAAAAGCTTGGAAAACAAATGTACAGGCATTAAAATATGCATAGTTAATGATTGAATTGAGAGCAACTTATAATTATTCATAAAAACTAGTTATTAAAATAAACTCAATTTAATCTGATTATTGAAAATAAATTAATGGGAATTTTTTTTTTTTTTATGTTCCTTACTTGGTAAAGTTTTAACATTTATCGTACTAAATGGAAATTGTCAGTATAAATCATTCTGTCACAGCACTAAAACATTAACATACTGCTAATATATAAAAAAATCTACATACTTTACATTACACAAATCATTACACTAAACCAATCATTGTTTTTATGAGAGTTTCTTATATACCATGAAACCAAACAAACAACCCAAATTCTGCACTACACAGGTTGTTGATATAATTAGGAGACTTTAATTTCATGGCTTAAACTAGTTTGCTGATATTAAAAGTAGGAAGGGCTACTTTTTTAAATATCAATTTTACTGCCATTTTCTTTCAATTACACTGTTTTAGCTAGGCTTTCTATTTTTCTAGAATAAAGAAAATCTGGAATTTGCAGATGAATAAAAAAATACAATAAACATTCTTTCCATTTAAAAAAATTCTTACTGTGACAGCTTTTTTTAGTCTAACAGTCATGCCATGCGGATAGAATTTGGCAAGAAATGTAGCGATAGGTGTTAGCTTTATGAGATAAATTAGTTTCCTGGACCCAAGATTAATTCTGTTTGCAGAAGCCATACATTTTATTTATTATTGAACCAACAATCTTACTTCTATATTGTGGCGCACGCACACACACAAATGAATTTTAGACTAGAAACAACAGAGATCAATTTATCTCATAAAGACAACTGTTAATGTTTATGCTGGTTATGGATTGGTGACTATAGTCCTTATATCTTATAAGTACAGAAATTATATTAAAAATACTTTACCATGAAAAGCATTGTTCATGCATAATATGTAACTGTTGCGAATTGCAAATGTTGAATTTTTTTGAGTCAGACCACTCTAAAAAAATCAATAAAAACTGTTTAAAATACATTAATTTTGAAAGAACAAGCTAAAAAAGAAAAAATATATATTTACTTACCTGAAATAACTCAATGACATTGGATGGAACATTCATAGTAAACTTTGAACACCATAAAGATAACATTGCTATTGTATGGGTTACTGTAGTTTCATGAACTACAAAACAAAAAGTAAAGTATAGTAAAAAGTAATATTTTGCTAATAAATAACATATTACAAATGAAAATTTATTTTAATATGAAAATTATTTACATAATTTTCTAAATAATCAAAGTTCTCAAATATTTAATACAGCATCAACCAGTGATATGTTTAACACATTTTGTAACACATTTTTAAAAAATCTATTCAAAGTACCGTAAAATCCAGCGAATAATGTGCACTTTTAACTTAAAAAAAATAAGATCGAAATTTACGGATGCACATTATACACCATATATAAAGATAACTTCAAAAATAAAAAGATGTGCAAAGAAAAAAATTAGACTTATACATAGATCGGAATACTGTTTTTCTACAAGAATTGACACATTTAATCAACTTAAAGGGTTGTAGTTTAAAAATATACTATTTTTTCAAAAGTCCGGGATAATACTTGAAATAAATTACTTTAAAATATAAGAGCATTGCCTTTGTAACAATTTAGGTTCCTTTGTAAAAAAAAAAGAGGTGCGTGTTATACATCAAATATACCTAAAAACTAAAAAATGTAGCTGTAAAGTATAGGTGCGCATTATACATCGGATTTTACAGTAATTTCAATCAAAAAAAGAATGCAATATATAGGTAAAAAGAAAGGCAACTGTACTAACCTTCATTTTTTAAAAATGTAATAAAATTATCTGATGCAAATTCACATAATGCTTGTATGGATGTTGCTCCAGTTACAATATTATAACTCAAATTTCCTATTCCACTAATGACACCCAACTTCTGAGGAACTACTGTTAGTTTACCTTCAGATCCTATATAAAAGTTGTACACAAAATTTATAAGAAACTATTTAAAAATTTTTCTCTCAAGTTAATCATAAAATTCATTAATATTGGTGAATCAATGTGCAAATAAAAAAAAGTTGTAATTAATTTAAAAATTCACAGTTGTAATTAATTTTAAAATGTAGACAAATATTTAAAATAATATTCTACAGAGGAATAAAAAAAAATACTTTAATTTATATATTCTAACAAATAAGTTCAATGCTGAAATTAAAACATTAGCTCGTACAATATACTTGTTATGGTTCACGGTTGTTTCAATCACTGCTATTATTATCCTATGTGAATCCCGTTAAAAAAAAAAAATCCAAGGGAAGATATGCATCATTTGTTTTTGTTCAGCCATTATGTGTTAAAACCAATCAGTGAGGCCAACAACCTTATTTAGTAGATACAAACTTCAAGACTAAGTCAGATTGCAAGGTATAAATCAATATTTCAAAATAAAATATTAATTTTCTTGTGCACAATGTTTAAATAACTTATCAATCATTGTATCATTTATCAACTTTATTAATACACTAAGAAGCCTCTAAGATGTTTTAACACTAGAGAAAAACAATAAGATTACCTCTCTGTTAATGTCTTACATTTCATGTTTATGTAAAACATAAATACTATATATTCAGTTAAATGCATTTAAAATAATTTTGTACTAAAACTATTTGCAACTGATTTTACAGAAACTTAGACTATAAAAATTTCAGCACAATCTTAAAGCTACAGTCGACTCTTGATAATTCAAACCTTTAACAGTACGAACCTCTCGCTAATACAAAGTATATGCTCAGCCCCTAGAAAAACTCTTGATATTTCAAACTAAAACTATACCTCTCTTTTGGTACACTCATTGTTTTGAAGTAAAATCTGTGGCCATCCAAAATACAACACGTGATAATTTGAAGTGATCCAATAAAACTCTCGACAATTCAAACACTCACTAATATGTAGAGTCCTGTAGCAAACAGGTTGGATTTTACATATTTTGTGTTGTTTTTGCTTGTCTCCCCTGTAACGTAGTCCTGTTGATGACCATCAGAGTTGACTCCAATAACTCCGACAGAAGCTAAAGTATCTCTAAACAAACTACGCAACATTTTCCTTGAAAATCATGTTCATGCGAACCTTTTTCAAGCTTCATTTATTCTAAAAAATTCTATTGACAAAGTTAGATTGAATGCCATTAAGCAAAAAAAGATAACAGATTTTTTCATCAAAAAATGTATTATGTATAGTATATATTCATTTAATAGTTGTTTTCAATACATAAATGTATTCTTTTAATACAGGATTTTTAACTTCCATATAATATTTATACTGTATAATTTTTAAAAATATTAAAAATGGTTTTATACATTTGTGCACAATTGTTACTTTATTACATAGTTTCAAATTTAAATGTGTTACAAAAAAATTTCTCTTCGTGTATTTTGGGAGTTTTTTTCTTCTTTCTTGATAATTCGAAGCGTTTCACTGGTCCCTTCAACTTCGAATTATCACAAGTCGACTGTATAATCTTTTTAATACAAGTAGTGTTATGATCTAATCAAAATTGAAACAGAAATTTTAAGCATTAATTTCAAGGATTATTTTTTAAAATATGAAAATGAAACAAATTATTTTTATTCTAACAAAAATTCAGTAATTTCAATCTGACAGGTTATATTGATATTACTAAAAATGAATCTCAATATTTTCTTTTAAACATACCATTAAGAATCCCAAAATAATGCTCTAGAAGATCTTTAATAGCTTGAGAACTACTACACTGTTGAGCAACACATTTAGAAGCAATAATCGCATGTTCTCTACATAGATCTTCTTTTGAATGTAAATGTGCTATAATAAAAATGTTCATAATTTAAATATATATAATGGCATGTAATTATTTTGTAGGTTTTCATAAATATTATAGGTTGATTTTTTTACCTCCAATACTTTTTCCTAAATCCAAAGCATATCGGCTAAGATCCAATGCAACATAGGAAATTACAGTATACACAGCTGAAAGGAAATGTATAGATCATTTAATTATGACAGTTATTTACGAATACATTATGAAAATTGTATAGTTTTATAAAGAAAAAAATAAATTTACTTTCAAATATTATTTCTGGATTCCTTAGCAATACTTTTTGAAGAGATGGCAAGATGCTATTTTGAAATTCATCATGAGTGATTTGCCGTAGTAGAGAAATGCAAGATTCCTGCACAAAAAATGTTACACTGAAATTTCAGCCTTTAAAAAATAAGTGTAAAAAGAACCACTGATAAAAACTGCATAAAATATTATTCAGATTAACAAATTAGTAACTTCAAAGAAAGCAACTTAAAAATCATACCAATTTAAAAAAAAAAAAAGGATATTTTACAAAAGCATCTAGGTACTCCACCAATCTTGGTGCCTAGGGAACCAAACTAATCTCTTTTCAAAAGGAAAGGCAACAATGCATTAAAAAATTATTTTTTCCTTGATGAATTTATACTATATCTTTAAAATGATATTGGGTCAGAAAAAATTTTATTTTAAAAAGATCAAAACAATTTATTTTTTATTCTTAAGAATACAAATGTTTTATTAACTTTAAATCCTGAATATAAATTATCTCAAAGAATTAAGTAAATGGATTTATTAATAAGATGTTACATACTAAATATGTCTCTTTTTACCTAGCATGATAAACATGCCTTTAGAATAATTAACACTGAATGGTAAAGATTTTGGTACTTGCATATTATTGCAACCCTATAGGCGAGAATAAATTAAACAAAGTACCGGGTAGCCAGTTTACGCATATGACACGTGGGAAATCGGGGTTGCCAACTTGGCAAGTAGTTAATAGAGTTGCCGATTGTTGCAATAATACGCAAATACCAAGATTTCTTCAAAAACCAATTTTTTTTTACACATTTAATTTTCTTACTTTTTCCAGCAAGAAATCATACGAATTGATAAAATGAAAGAAAATGAAACAAATAACTATTTGAGTGTTACAACAAAAATTAAAATATAGCAATACGGAGAAAACTTTTATTGATTTTTTTCATAAAACTCAAACAGTTTTTGATTTAATTTCTGATTAAATATATAAAAAGTCCCAATAATTTATCTATGAATCAATATTTCAAACACAAATAAACAGTTAATTTTCAAGTCTCAAACATATTAAAAATAAAGAAATAACATACTAAAACATGAGGAGGGGGTTTCGTTTTACTTCCAATCACAACTCTGGACAGCAATTGTATTGTTTGCTCCTAAAACAATTTATTTTTCAAATAAGGCAATATTATATAAAAAGTAAAAAACTTCAAAATTACTAATTTAAAAGAGAAAAAACTTTACCTTTATTTTAAACAGGATATCATTTGATTTTATTTCCACCAAATATTTTATAAAGAACCCAAAGAGAATCAAAGATGCTTGAGACTCTGGTATTTTTTGTAAATGAGCCAAATACTCATCTACGATAATAGTACTCTAAAATATAATATTGATAAGCATTAAAAAAATAATCACAAAAACATCCATATTTTTATCATATACAAAGTACATAATTAATAAAAGGATCTTCATTAGATCCTAAATCAAAATACCTGTTTCCATAAATTTGTAATACATTTATATGTCTTCCGATTCAAGAAGTTGCTCTGTGCTTCAGTGATGGAAAATAGAAGTAGAGCTTGGCTGTTTACCTAAAGAAAAAGTTTTAAATACTCATAAAAGTTTCCAATATATGCATCATTAAAAATATATAATTACATACATAAAAAGTTTAAAATTCTCTCAAGTTATGATAGTTAAGCATTAAATTGTTACAACTTTGATTTAATATTAGTCCTACTATAATTTATAAAACAAAAATATATTTGTATTTATTGTGTACAATTCAAAGCTAACAACAGAAATGCATGATATTGTTTAATTTTTTAAAAACTAGCCAACTATTTTTTTTTTTTAACTTTTATAACTATTTTTGTTCGACCCACAAACAATATATTTTAAATGTCCCATATAGTACAAAAGCACTAAATGTTTTGGCACAAAAAAATTTTAATGTTTAAAGCAGAGGTTCCCAAACTTTTTGTTTCATAGACCCCTTGCCATGTTTTCGGTATCGGGTAGACCCCTGCTTATCTAATATTGAATTTTTGCAAATTTATCAACTTAAATATTTTTGACAGCTGTTACTATTGCTTACTTTAAAAGAATTAAATTTATAATTGTAGTGAAGCATAGCGTTTAAAAACTTAAGAAGCACACGTTAATTAATTGAATTAAAATTAGAATAAAACATAAAATAACTGTTACATAAAATAATTGAACAAACAAATGCTTTTAATGAGAGCGATGAATCTGGTGCTTTAATAAATTTTCAACATTTAATATATACAATCTAGTCAGATTTAACCCTAAATCTCCTTTGTTAGTATAAGTGTCCAGTTTTTTTTCTTTCTTTTTTTAGTTTTTGAGATTGGCAAACTTACTGAAATTTCCACTCATTAGGAAAATCAGTAAAAACTTTTTTCTCGGTATTCCATAATTTGTGACAAATAATAGGTTTTTTTTAAAGCTAAAATTGCTGACATCCGTTTCTAAACTTCATTTTAAGATTTTCATTAGGGCCTATTCTGATCAGCTCCTATTTTAATAAAACATTTTTTCAATGTGGCTATATTAATTCGTTGTCTACTGCAGTATTACTATAAAAAAGCAATCTCAAATCTAGCTTTACAATCTGAGTAAAAGGTATTTAAATGTTTAATATAGGTTAAAATGTCTTGACAGAGATTGTCTGTGACAAATTGAGAAAATTTTCGACGTACAATATTATACATCTTTAGCTTAATTCGGGAAAGAAATGTTGAAATCATCCTCATCTTGGTGAAATGTATGCTGTCACCTAGTAACCAAAAATTAACCTCAACTAAACTTAGTAAATAATTATGTTAAATAAGTAAAATCTGGTTTCTACTAGATCAAATTTTTTGTAAAGACTAGCTTTCATGGCCCGGCGTTGCACGGGCTTATACCAAGGGTATAACTTAATCCCCATGTTAATTTCCTCCTTTTATTCTAACGCCAACACTTTCTTGTGGGGTTTCACGCGTACGATGTGAGTGCATGACCCGTGAGTGCGTGTCATGGCTTTGTTGCTTAAAATTTTCCCTTCTCTTCACAAATTCTCGATCCTAGTAACACTGAAGACTCACCGTGTAGGGAAGGATGCACGTAAAATAAATCGAGAGCTCAAACGTCCTCCCGTTGGTGTGGTGTGGTAGTTAGGAGAGGGGGTGCCAGCTCAGGTGTCGTCCGCGTCACTTGACCATGGTTCAAAATTACGCGGACCGTCCCTAAAAGGCCTCGTGTTGCTGAACAGTGGGACGTTAATATTCACTCAACTTCACAAATTCAGCACTTCTAATATTATTTTCCGAAATTACTTTGATTTCTTTGTTTCTTTCCTCTCCGCTTAGCCCGGCGTTGCACGGGCTTTTACCGAGTGAATAACTTCACCCTCATGGAAATTTCGTGTTTCCCTCAGGCCGATAGCGTGTGTGTGTGTGTGTGTGGTGTGTGTGTGTGTGTGTATGTGTGTGTGTGTGTGTGTGCGATGTGAGTGATTTCTTTAACAATGTCATAAAAACTCCCTTTTTCGAAATTTGTTCTTGCGTTGGTGTGGTGTGGTAATTATTAAAGACGGGTGAAAGCTCAGGTGTCGTCCTCGTCACTTGAGCATGGTTGAAAATTTCGAGGTCCGTCACCAAAAACCCTCGAATAGGCAAACAGTGCGAATTTAAAAATCACCCACTCACTTTCCAATTCTTTCCTTTGCCTGAGTGAATAATTTCATCCCCATGGAAATTTCGTGTTTCCCTCAGGCCGATAGCACTTGTGTGTGTGTATGCGCGCGATGTGAGTGATTTCTTTAACTATGTCATAAAAACTCCCTTTTTCGAAATTTGTTCTTGCGTTGGTGTGGTGTGGTAATTATTAAAGATGGGTGAAAGCTCAGGTGTCGTCCTCGTCACTTGAGAATGGTTGAAAATTTCGAGGTCCGTCACCAAAAATTCTCGAATAGGCAAACAGGGTGAATTTTAAAATCACCCACTCACTTCAACAATATTGATTCATATGAGAAAAAATCATAAAATATGCAAAACATCATTGTTTTGTAAAAAAAAGTTGTTTTTTTCCTATAAAATTCTTTAAAGAAATATAGTTTTTGGCATTTTATTTTTTTTAATCATTGATTCTAAATGATCAATGACTTTTTTAAAAATCATTTTCATTTAAATGCATCGATATTTATTCATTTTAGAAGAAATCATAAAATAGGCAAAGTATTATTATTTTGGAAAAAAAATCCGAATCGTGACAAATAAATGATGTTTGGTATTTAATTTATTCAATCACTGATATTAAAAGAGCAAAGTATGAATCTTTTTAGTTCAGATGGTTTACTTATCATAGTTATAAGAAATCCTTATACGTAACGATTGAAAAATTTCGATTAATGATTTACAGAAAACAATTCTTTTTTACTTAAAAAAATGTATATTTAAAGCAACAAAGAAAACGTTCTGATATAATATATTACGAAAAACCAAGCATATTCATTATTTTAACAATAATTATTTTCTTAGAGCTTAAAATAATACAAAGGGTTTGTGTGTATGTGTGGTATTTTCATTTGCCAATGAATCGTTATATACTGGTAGCTAAAGTATAGTCCAGAAAACTATAATCTATCGTTTTATCCAGAAAAAAACAGATTATACAGTGTTGTCATTACATAATTAATCTAGTAATGAATAACGGAAAAAATATTGCAACATCAAGTTTGACCTTGGCCACTGAGCGTTAAACAGAGGGGAAAAAAATAATAATAATGATTCTCGCGCATGCGCAAAGTCTTCAAAAGTTTTCATTATCTTTGAGGGCTCAATTTTTAATTGAAAATTCCAAGTTTTTACATATTGATTGGAAACAACAATAATTTTTGAAGAAAAAAGGTTACAAAAAAAATGTTTATATTATTTCTCGCAAAAACTTTATTTTACGAAAATCACAAAAAAAATCTTAAAAATCCGTAATTTTTAAGCGAAATCGACACACGGGAAAAAATTTAATGCAATTTTTTTTTTCAATGAAGAAATTATTAAATGATTGATTTAAGTATTTTGAGTGTTTTATTACAATTCAATCAAAAAGTTTTCGGCTTTTTATTTTTTAAATCACCGATTCTGAAAGTTTTAAAAATCATTTTAAAAAAACGCAACGATATTGATTCATATGAGAAAAAATCATAAAATATGCAAAACAGCATTGTTTTGTAAAAAAAAAAAGTTGTTTTTTTTCTATAAAATTCTTTAAAGAAAGATAGTTTTTTCCCGGAAACGAAACTGTAGCATTTTTAAAAATAGTTGTATGCTGAAAAAAGAACAGAAAGTATAAATTTTTCAAATAACAAAATTTCACTACTATTTTAATTCTTGAAGTAAAATTGTGAGAATTTTTTGAAATATTCGACACGGGGGGAAAAAAGTTTCATGCAATTACGCATTATTTTAAAGTAAACTATAAGTTTTATGAAAGAGAACAAAAATTTCGATACTGATAAATATTTTAAATGAATCTCAGAAATGCATTGAATGCATTTTAATTTTAAAAAAATATATTAATTTAAATCCATTATCAATAAATACTAATAAAAAAAATTCTACAGATAGCTCTTGAAACGTTTGGATGTTTGATTAAACATATATAAGTGTTAAAAATCCACTTTTGGGGAAAACCTAGTTATATGCTAACATTTTCACTGAAAAAAACATTCAAAAAGAAAAAATACTATTTGATAAAAACATTTAATTTTTTAATTTTAATTTTATAGTTTTTCATTCCACTCTGTGTTAAAATTATTTAAACACGTATCTGCGAAAAAAATTATATTATACAAAACTAACTTATTAATTATTTTTAATAAAATTGATTAAAAATGCTCATTTAGCAATTAATTGTGACATACCATTTGCTTACATAATGGCAGCTCTGAAAATGAAGTAAATTTCAGATCAGTGGGGATGCAGCAAGTGAATTCAATCATTGAAGAAGAGAGAATTAATTTACGGGTGGGAAAAATAAGCAGAAATGAACAAAATCGAATTGTTGAAAAAGATAGAAATTACTTTGAATGATTAAAAATCAGAAAAAAACCTTTTTAAGGCAAAAAAAAAAAAAAAAATGAAAAGTACATTAAAATAACAGAGGATCATGTTAAAATAAGTATTTATCAGTAAAATTAATTTACGTGGGAAAAATTAGCAGAAATGAAAAAAAAAGAGATCATCCACGATTCGAACTCGCAAAGACACGATCTGCTTTACGGTGTAAATGAGAAGCGCTACCGACTGTGCTACCGGGACCCGTTGCAAGAATTGAAAATAGGCAACAATAATGAATGGGAGGACGAAAAAGTAATTTTTTCAATCGCATTTTTTTTTTTTACTCGCCAAAGTTACTGATTTCCCCCTGTTTAAGGCAGAATTTTTTTAGTGTAACCCTTGAGTTAGATCAGTCGAAGGCGAAACAGGTCAACTGTCTTTGGCGCAAAGCTAATTTTCGACGCCAATGTTTGGCTAAATGTAAAATCGGTTATTTTAAATTATTTTAAAAATCATTACCTTCATTTTAAGGGCATAATTTTTACGTTAATGCTCTCAAAGCATCACCAACTATTTGCAAAAATAACGTACTTTGAAATAAAAATGTACAAATTACTACCTTTTAATTTATTTCTCAAAAAAACATAAGTTTACGAAAATCACAATTTTTTTTTTAAATCCGTAATTTTGAAGCAATTTTTTCAATCTTCGTATATGTTACGGATAATATTACTGTACACACGGAAAAAAGGTTTTGTGAGATTATCTTCATAAATGACGAAGTTATTCAATGTGAAGTAAAAATTAAGACTACTTTTTAAAAATTCTTTAAAAAAAAAGTTTTGGGAATTTTATTTTTTAAATGAATGCATCTAAAAGAGAAAGGCTTGAAGTTAATTAGTGTAGAATATCGATTTAATAACACGAAAATTAATTCATACCCAACGATTTAGAAATAATTTTCATAAAAACGCATCAGTTTTAACACTATTTTAAAAAATTCGAAAAAAATAGAAAATACCGTTATTTTACAAAAAAAATTATACCGTGTCGTGGCGAAATAAATGATCTTTCAGATTCTGTAATTATTTTTTTATCTAATTTCGACACCGAAATTAGATGACAATTTTAATATGGTGGAAAACGTAAGATTACCCGCT
>BMAO01014723.1:0-31634 GCA_019973975.1 Trichonephila clavata | reverse complement strand
ATCAAAATACCCAAACATCCAATATCACACTATTGTAAAATACTTTTCTTCAAACGTGTTTCAAATATCACAAACAACCTTTCAAAGTATCGTAGAGTCCATACCAAGAATAATCAAGGCTGATTTTCAATAAAAGTATATGGTGACCCGATGAAACAAAGTGGTCATAACACAAAGAAGCCACTCAGTGTACTTATTAGACATTTGTACAGGCAAAATGTGAAATATTGTTATTGATATCAGAATAAAGCATGACAAGAATGTTTATTACATGAATAGATTATCTAGTTTTAGCACATAATTGAATTTACGTTGGAGAACCATCTTGTTTAAAGTGAACCTTTTTTTTTCAAAATTAATTTCCTTTTTATTATTAACACCCTTTTATAAGCTTCACTTGTATGTAACGGAATCTTTCAACTCCATTTTTACCCACTTTAAAAGGTCAGATAAGTTCGAAGTTTTGTTCACTTGTCCAGAACCGATGACAACACAATAATTTAATAATTTTGTTCCATTGCCCTGATTAGGATCATCAGGATTAACGATTTCTCATTTTCAGATCCCTTCCCACATCTGGCGAGTAACTTCAGATCCATTTTCAGATTTGGTGACTAATTACAGATTTTGAGACTAAAAGGTTAAATTACAACTTAGTTCTATTAACTATAAAAAAAGGTGTTTTTTTAGTTTTTTTAAAACTATAATTTATTCTTGGAAAAGTAGACATTAAAACATTTGTTATTGAGAGAGTTAACCATTAGTATCTGCTAAGTATATATTTTCCTTTACTTAATATAAGCTTTATAATTATTTTCGGGGAGATTTTGAGCACTTTAACTTTTAATCTAAATTATATTTAATATATTTGTATTCTTATTCCTTTCAGGTGAAAAACGAGGGGAAAGTGCTGAAATTCTTTAAAACTTTCAAACGATAAATTTCACCTTTGATTTCAAAATAGTTTGAAAATTATATAAAACTTTATATTTTTTGCGGGGGAATGTGCATCTTCATTTAATTATACTCTTAAAAAAATTATTTCATGGCATTTTATAATTTTAAAAGATATAGAAACCAATCGTGTGTTCTGTATTGTAATCTGATTTTTCAGATACGCTCTGAAAAAGTAGTATAAATAAAACATAACATCCTTTCAAAACTCAATTTTCAAACGTGAAAACAATTTTAAACAATAAATTATTTATATCTCGAGAAAGAAAAGCTACTAAATATAAATCATTCTTTTTCCATTAAGTCTACATACAAACAATCAGCAATAATAATTAAATTTAATGACCATTTATGCCATGAATCAATTTTGCTTCTAAATTAATCCACCCGTGGTGCTAGGTTGTGCACAGTAATAGATGAAGGATAATAATTAACTTCTGTTCCTGCGCCTTATTAGAGTGAGCTGCGAGTTGCAGAAGGGAAGACAATGTGAGTTTATAATTAATACATTTCCTCCTAAAAATAAAACACGTTCACGCGCTTGTAGCCAAGCATCCGCTATGAAGGCCAACAATGGTCTTTAGCTTGCATGCATATAGCTTCTATTTTTCTTGAAGCGTGCTGTTAGACATGCAAAAAAGAATCAAAGCAGACTTAGATCGAACACATATAAATTTCAAGTATGATCATCGAAATTATTTTAGAGTTATATAATTGACTTAGAAATTTCTCATAAAATCTGAAATACAGTAAAACCCGTTTTTGTGCGGTAGATAGGGAGAAAAGATACCACACAAAAAATATTCGAAAATTTCATAAATACTTACATATAACAAACAACTTGTCGACATTACTACAGAAAATTTTTATGCGGCGAAAGTCGCACTAAAAAAATATGTCAGTCATTTAGGAAATTTATCAGAAAGTGCTTCGAAACAAAGTAAAAAATTAAATTACATGGAAAAATTTTTAAAACATTTAATTTCTCATTGTTCGAATGGAAAAAAATAATTCATTGATACTCGTGGTGATCCAAAGAGCGCATCTTTCTGTGATGAATTGGTTCAAAATCGCTTTTGTCACTCGATGATATTCTCAATTGATTTAATTTTAGGTCCTTAAAATAAGTGATAAGTTTTGCAACGACGGTCGGTTGGTCAGTTGCTTGTAAACGTCACGATAACCAGATATGCATGTTCGAAGCACTTTTTGGAATTTCAAACTCCTTTCGGAATCGGTATCTATTTGAAAAGAAAATACCTTTCCCATTTGTTGGAAAGCTGGATCCCTGCATATATTTCATCCTCTCTCAAAGAATTTGATTTTTCTTGTCCACTTTCATAATCTATCAAATTTTTGATAATGTCATTGTCATTGAAAGTTACGTCTTCAATCAAGTGCATGCTGCTAGCGTGTTGAGAGAAAGCCATTGAATGTCCTTTATCAAGAGGCTGTTTATAACAAATGAATAGTGTCTTGAAGTGTAAATACATGTACATTGATAGAAAACATTACAGTGCTACCAAAACCGTTGAAATTCATTTTCCGCATTAAAAAAATGAGTCACATAAAAAAGGACCGCGCAATAACAGGTTCTACCGAATAATTTATATTTGAATCTTTTGTTTCAAGCCTATAGTGGAATAAATCATTTCTAAAGCTGTAAGAAGTGGAAAATAAAAATGTATCGTAAAATACTTATTTCCAAAACTACATGATAAGTAATAATATACACAATGTGCTAAATTCATGTAACGTCATTCATTAGCCACATGATAACGACAACACGTGTTTCTAGCTATTCAGTCATAAATTCTTGTGACATCAGAATCACATGATAAATGCAATCACGTGTTTCCAAATAATTAGCTTATGTGCTTTGTTGTTGCCAAAATTTCACTCTTTGCAGAAATTTTCTTTTAAAAAATGCATATTTGTCAACAATAACGCCCATAAGAAAAATATCCTTGATTTAAAAGTATATATATATATATAATAAAGTTTTTTTTTAAAATTTGTTATGCAATTTTTTCTGCAATGCTCTTGAACATCTTTACCCAATTATTAAGTTTGAAATATTATCTAAATTTTACTAATAGAACAATAAGTACAAGTTAGTTTAATGTTAGTCATGAATTTAGCTCATTAAACTGTATCCGCAGACTATATTTTATTAATATTGGGCATGCGTAAAATTATCGTCTGTCTATTGAAAAAGGTTTCATCAAGTAGTTTTAATTGGAGGATAACTTTTTTTTACAATTGAAATAATTTATTTTCATTGTGAGCAAATGATAGACTGGAATAAATTTCCCGTAACTTTAATCATAGCATTTAAAAAACATTAACTGCATAATATAATTTATTTAATCTTTGAAAAAATTTCTATTGTATTTTACTTTAAATTTCTCTTTTATTTTGTTCTTTTTATAAATAAATTTTCATTTTTCTGATTTGAAGTTTTACACAAATCAATAGTTTTTTTTTATTTAAAAATATTGAAATTGAATGTTCAGCTTCTGGCTATGCCGAAAATTTATTTTACTCACTCTAGGAACAGTATAATCCAAGAAACCAAAGCTCATGCAAAGAAGAGAAAGCTCTTACATGATTTTAAAAAGTTCTATGTTATATTTAATATATATTTGTGAGAATTCGAATATAAAGTTTGTGTTTCAGGTAAATCAAACAACTTTTTTGCAGCATTTCTACATTTTTTGGCGAATGTTTTTTAATGTATCAGCCAAGTAAAAAAGCATAATTTATAAGAAATTAATAATACTTTAATAATATGAGTGATTGAATAAATTTTATTAAAGCTTCCTTTACTTTTATATCTTTTTAATTGTAATCTTTTCTTATAGACAATATATTAAAGACAGAATAAATGGCTTTAGAAATCTTGATGTATAAGTACACTTATATATTGGTTTTTATCAGAGGCGTAACGGAGAACATTTGGGCCCCCCTGCAAAGTCAGGTTTTGGGCCTCCAAGTTGAGTTTTACAAAGTGTAGGTACATGGTGGCAATCAGGCTTTGGGTCCACTCCCCCCCCCCACGATGCGGGGTGTACATTCGCCACTGGTTTTTATACATCAATATATTTGCAATAGTTGACATCAGCGTTTCTCAAACTGGGGGGTGATAATCCTACCAGGGGGTGCGAGCAAATGGAAAAGTCGAAAATAAAAGATAATTAAAAAATTATTAGTTTATTGAAGGAAGCAAAACAAAATATAAACAATCGGACATAATAAAAAAATAAAATACACATTTACACAAATATAATATACTTATAAATGTATCAGTACTGCGCACTGTATTTGATCAATACTAAGTTAAGAACAAGTTTAATGATTACTATTTACCCCATGGGCTTGTCATATACAAAATTCTATACATACCTCACTTACCTGTACGGTTTATAATTTCAGCCGTATTGTAGCTTTACGTCAAAGTACATTGTTATTGTACGGAAATTAGGTTTGAAAATTGAGTCGCACATATTGAAAGTTTGAAAATCACTGGTTTACATTGATTATATGTGACATGCGTATTCCACCGCGCCAAAATTGAAATATAAAGTCAAAGCAGATTAAATCCGTCCAAAATCACAGTCCTCAAGTTAGGAAGATGCGTTAGTTGGAATAATGAGGTACCAGCTCGGTCGTCAGCCTCGTCATCTTAGTTTCTAAGGGAAAAAATTGAAACCAAATGAGACTGTAGTGACTTAGTGGTGTCCTGGTGATTCATAGCCATTGGTACTTCAGTCCAGTCACGCCTACGAGTCGTGTTTCCGATAGACTTATTGCGGTTGAAGCACGTCTAATTTATAGAACCTCTAAGTCCTATTGCTGGCGTGAATGTGGAGAGTAAGTAGGGTGCCACACACACACACACATCTCAGATGGTGACCTTGTCATCTAACATCGTAGGGCAAACATAGGTATCAGGAAAACGTTCGACAGAGAACGAAAGCAAATAATACAGATAACGAAAAAAAATGATGAAATCCTTAACTAAAGAAGTTCGATAATATTTCACCACAAAATTACTGATTGTTGAAAAGGGTGAGAAAAAATTTAAATGAGTGTGAGAAAACAACATGAGGGCTATTAGCGATGGACCTCATAATTCGACCTCGGATCTCGAGGACGACATTTGAGCCGGACCTCTCCAATGGCGTAACAAAAAATATTAAGACCCCCCTGCAAAGTCAGATTTGGGGCCCCCTGGAATCCTTGGGCCCCCTCACTGCAGGGACGCACGTTACACCACAGACAATCACACCCCCATCAATTTGAGAAACTTTTGCCTCAACAGATTTAATGTGCATCAGCTCCTTTACACAGTGAGTCGTCAGGGTCATCAGAATTCGAACTCGTGACTCGACAACGCTGGTCATGATTGACCACTGGGCTATCCTGGCATCGAGAAAATGCATAAGAACAATAAGAAAAAGTAAAACGATTAAGAACTTCGAATAACTGTTACATAACAAATTTAATATTTTCTATGTCATTTCTCTTTTTAGTATATACCCCGAAAATATTTGAGACTTGGGGTTAAGCCACATCACTATCGTATGAATTTTAGGGGAGCGGGGAATTATTCCATGCGCCCCTTCCTAGAATGATTAATTAATTGATCGACAATTTCTTTGTTGTCACCCAAACAAAAACACTACACCTCTAGTTTTAGAAACACAAATTATATAGAAGAAAAAATGACTCACGAAAAAAAAATGGCTCATTGTTTCTTTGGGCATTTATCATTCCACCACGGAAGGAGAAAGAAAAAAATAGGGAACGCCCCACCCCTTCTTTATAACAGTTCCGGAGAGTGGGAAGAGGGGTGGGAAAATATCGTCTGACTCTTCAGCGCGTGCAAGGATGCTACAATTCGATTTGAAATCACTCGAGCGAATCCCATATCATTGTTGCATTTCAAAAAATCAACATAGTAATTGATAGTAAAGAAGAGAGTAGTAAGCATTGTTATATATTCTGTTGCTTTCATCTATAAGGGAGATATGGGGGGGACTCTTCGGGAATGGGGGAAAAAATGTTAGACACTGTAAGCTGTAACCGTGAAAACATCCCAGCCTCTGCAGACAGTAAACAAAAAAAAATAATAAGTCCTTTTATTTTGAGTTTTTTGTCATTTGATTCGGAAACGATTTTTTTTTCCGAACCAAACAGCATGGTTGGATGACATTGATTGAAACTGCGACTACAATACACTGTTATTTTGTGGAGGCAAAAACTATTATTTAGTATTCCCTCTGTTTTACTGTTTCTAATTGAAAATGCACTGAAATAGAGAGGGGGGGGCAAGAGGGAAGAAAAGGGTGTGGAGTTTGCTTTTTCAATTATCTTTTCTTTTTTGCCTCGTAGGGTTTTTTTTCCCCCAACTGTTTTCGAGTGCTCAATAGATGAATGCATAATCTTCCAATAAAAACGCCAGTTCCGGAACCAGATTTGTTATTTGTTTTATACGGATGATTTCTTTGCTACTTTAAAGAAGTGTATTTAATAATCTTATTTTCTTGCTTTGAAAGAAGTGCTTCCTCTCCAATTTTTTTTTCTTAATCGATTATTTCATAAATATATTAATATACTTATTTATTTTTTCTCAGTCCATGAATTTTTCGAAGCAATTGTTTCGACTTACAGCTTATGTCAACGTTACTTTTTTTCGTCGTATCAGCACACTTTTAACACAAAAAAGTAAGATCGCAATTTACCGGTGTGCGTTACACACCGGATATTAAAACGAGAGCTTTAAAAGTAAAGAAAATGTGAGCATAAGAAAAATTAGATCTCTACATATACATAAATGTTGTTCATTTAAAAGAAGTGGCGTGCTCTTATGAACATTCATTACTGGATGGATGAAAAACTCAAAATTATAATTCTCAAGCGCATCCTGGTGTGTTCCGAAACTAATCGTTCGCCTCTAACACAGTGACGTCACAAGACTTCTTGAGTCCCTGGGCCTCTGTGTAAAATTAAGCCTCATCTGCAGTGGTGCACACAAGGGTCCGGACACCCCCCAAAGCCCTTGAGTTTTTTTGCGATTGCTGATAATCCTATATATATATAACGTAATTTTTAATTAAGTACTTGTAATTAACAATTTATTTTATCAATTAATGCTAATTATTAATTTATTTCTAATCAATTTATTTTTTACTGTTTTTTTGTTAACAAAATCAGAAGAATCAATTGGTGTTGTCTTGAGGTATGATACGAATTGGGGGACTTTCGACCATGAACTCCCCCCTTGAAAATTTTTTGTGTACGCTACTGCTCACCTGCAACCCTTTTAAGTTGACAGGATACCATTTGTTGTCAAATACAGGGTCCAGCATATTAACCTCCCCTATTTCAAAAGGCAGTTGCAAGCAAACAAAACTATATACAGAGAAAATTCTTTTATTGAGGAACAACAAATACGATGCCATTTTACGTTAATTGGTTTTAAAAAAATTATATTCGCTAAAGGCCGTCCTAAAATGATAACACATTGGCGAAGTCTTTCCCGAAAGTTGTCCATAGTTTGTGTAATTTTCGGTGGAATGGCAGCCACTACTTGGATGATTGCTTCCTTTTGTGCTTGCAGGGTTATAGAACAATGTTTATACACTTGAGGGTTTTCTGCTGCTCAGTAGAGAAAATTTTGCTTATTCACAAGGTCTGACAAGTGGTAGTGGGTCGCACCAGACGAAATCAAAACAAAGCCAGAAAGAATGTTCTGAAGAACTCTCGGGAGAGACTTCGTCACTGTAACACCATTTTGGAGGACGCCATTTATTGGCCATAATTTTTTTTAAACCAATTAATGTAAAATGGCATCGTATTTGTTATTCACCAATAAACGACTTTTCTCTGTATCTTGTTTTGTTTGCTTGTAACTGCCTTTTGAAACAGAGGAGGTTAATATTCTGGACCCTGTACTAGTACAAATGGTAACCGATAACAAATGTGCGTGACTTACGGCACAAACCCACACACACAAACCTACAGAAACTCACAAATTGACTTAATCTCGACATAGTCACAGACGACGATCATGCCATAATATAGTCTTGTCACTATTTTCAATTGATATGCAATTCGAAATTACCGGGTTTTCGGAGAATATGTTTGGGAATAAGACTTGCGATTGAAAATTTTTTGTGGATCATGATCTTAATGAGGCAGAGTCGAGAATGAATCAAGGTCATACTCGAGTTCGAGGCCGTGGGTCCAATTGGCACCAGTTTTAAGATGTCCCTGCTCCTACGTCAAACGAAAAGAAATGAGAAAATGAAGTCTGTAACATTGCATGGGAAGATCTTATGCCATGATGCCGTTTTGATTACCCACCCCAATCTTTCTTGCACTTTAAGATTGTAATTCTAGAAGTATACCATCGCTCAAAAGCATGAGATAATACTTCTAAGAAATGACTTCAAAAGATAAGAGCATCGCACATATATATTTCAGGTTTCCTTCGTAAAAAAGGTTGCGCGTGTAATATAGTGAGTATACCTAAGAATTAAAAGATGCAGTTTGAAAATATCGGTGCTCGTTGTTATACACTCCGGTGCACTCGTAAAACAACGGAATATGTAATAGATAACTCAGGAATCTAAGCATAGGAGTTTTAAATTCAAAAAAGTTCCGTTGTAAACTTTTAATTTTAAGTAATACATCATTATCATTATTTTCAGATTCGTATTCATGGAAGTCACAAAAGGGCATACAGAAAAATAACTGTGTATGATCACTATGTATATATTTTTTTCTAAAACTAATGGACTACAGATGTGGTTCAACATAAAATTAATTTAAACTCAGAGGAGAACTTCGTTTAACCCGTTCAGGACCATGATCACATGTATGTGATCACGCGTTTCTTCCTCCAGGGCCCGTGGTATCATATATATGATTGCGCTTTCCCTGCTCTGAGGCCCATGATCACACCGCCGTGATTTGCATTTGGAACGTTTTTCAACACACACAATTTTTTTCAAGGCACTAGATGGGGTGGTTAAAGTCCGTTTTTTTTTCCGAATAATATTTCACAAAATTTTGAACTTCAATATGTGCTTTTGGGCATCGAGTTTTTTTTTAAAAAACTAGATCCGGGTTATTTATGAACGCAAACAAATGCACATGTTTAACTTTTTCGAGAGAATCGAGCATTTAAAGGTTCGCGATTTATTGCTCTCTGAATTTTTGTTTATATTTTGACTAAATTTAAGAAAGATAGAAAGCTTATGAGTTAATTGGGCATCGGGCATTCGTAAGTGTACTATTTTTTATTAAAATGAAAGCATTTTCTTTAAAATTCGTAATGGTTTATTTTTTTAAATAAAGTGAAAATTTTTGTTCTGTGTATTCAGATATTATCAATGATAGTAAATTGTAAGCGTATTCTATTGCATTATAAGAATTTTATAAATTTTCTTTAAGAAATTAGGCTTAGCAATGAAATTTGCCCGATCCCATGCGTGCGTATACTCTCGAAATGGACCTGGGGAAACGTTTCTTTCTCCGTTCGCCGGTCCTGAAAGGGTTAATGAGTAAGTAATTCGTTCCAGAATCTTCATATATGAATAACTTATTAAGAAAAAAATTTTTAACATAAACTAAGGTGAGCTATAATAATGCGTTCCATTATTCCCCCAACCCCCCTTCCCCGAAAGAAAAAAACTTATAAAAGGAATGTGTGTGAATCAGGCTCGTCTTTTCTTCTATCGTGAAAAGGAGCAATGGGAATAGGATTTCGTTTTACAGACAACAAAGATTAAAAAATTAGAAATCATTAGAAATAATAGTTTTTTATTCATAATACATATCTAATTTTTTTTTTTTTTTTTTTTTTTTTTTTTTTTTTTTTTTTTTTTTTTTTTTTTTTTTTTTTTTTGCCAATCCTTCAAAGTTTGATGAAATTGTAAGACACCGCATTATCATTAAATAAATTTAAAGCGCGCGCTTAGAGGCTATTTTATTAGGGTAATGATTCTCAATTTACGACGCAACGGTTTCACCTGCTTTCAATGGTTTTCTTATTGCGTCAGAATATTGTTACCTGTGTTGCTTTCTCCTTTTTAAACACACTTTCTTAATTTTTTGCTATGAAACACAACACAAATCCGTAAGCTCTTCGGCAGTTAGCTCTTGGCTGTCCTCTTCTACAAGTTCATTGATATCATAATTATTTACCTCTAGTCCTTTGACCTTGGTCAAAGATACAGCCTTGACTACAAATTCCATAGATACTGTATCAAATCTCTCAAAATCACATACAACGATAACCGGTCAAAACTTTTTCCAAATAGGAGTGGCGGTTCTGTTAGTAACCCTTTCACATTGTCATAAACACATCCTCGAACTGACCCAGCTGATTTTCAAGCACCTTTTTTTTCTCTCATTCCTTGTTTTCCTTCTTTTCACCTTTTAATTTCAGACTTGTCTTGACTCCAGATTCAACAATGTTAAAGGACAATCAAACAACTGCATAAAATGCAAACTATACCAAAAATCATTGTACAAAAACACGAAGTGGAGGTAGTGTTATTAACTTCGCACTCTAAGGTACCGTGAGTGTCCACGGTAGCCTAGCGGTCAAGGTCACGGATTCGTGGACGGCGTGTCACGAGTTCGAGCCAAGTGCTGCTGAAGACCCGCCGTGTAGATGGGCTGAGGCGCATTAAATCTGTCGAGCCTCAAACGTCCTCCCTTTGGTGTGGTGGGAATGTCAGGAGAGGGAGTGCCAGCTCTGGTGCCCTCGTCATTTGATCATGGTTCAAAATTACAAGGTCCATCTCCAAAACCCCTCGTTTAGCTTCATTGGGGATTGACGTTAATATTCCCTCACTCACTCTCTAAAGCACCACAAGGACTACCGGGGACGAACCTCGTCAAGTGACGAGGATGATACCCGAGCTGGTATTCCCCTCTTCTAACTTTCCCACTCCTCCAATGAGAGGACTTTAAACCACGAAAGACACAACGAGCATCAGTGGCATCGGAACTTGAACCCACGACTCGACAAAGCCGGTAAAAATTTTAACTATAACCACCTGGTTACAGCAGCCATAAATAATGAGGTACTGTATCAACAAGCTAGATGATAATTGTGCATTATTTCTTTACAGCATTTCAATTGCTGATCGGAATTAACGAAATTCCAGGTTAGAATAAGCATCTGCCTACAACACACACAGCAATAATAATTATGCAGGAGCATTTTATATTAAGGAAGTCAAAAATTACTTTTAAAAATGATTTATAAGAAGATGATTTTTGATTCTTACATATTAACTTCATGTCATTGGCGACATTTGTGAATTATGCGTTGGAAAATATTGTTACAAGGTTGATTACAAGTTCAACCACAAATAGCATTGTGTGTGTGTGGTGGTTTATATCATTATACTTTGACGATAAATCTCACTGAAATGGGGTTATTGCATAATAACCCACTTCTTTTTCCAAATTAGTTTGTTATTTTATACTAACCAAACTAAGTAAAGAATGAAATTAAAAAGGGGTTTATTCATTATTTTACTTGCAATTAATCGTTCTTTTTTAATAAGAGTAGAATTTTTTTATGCTGCTTATCTTTTATTTTCAATTTTTTTAGAAATATCTCTGAAGAGTTTGTTATAATTATTTGGTAATATATACAAGAATATTTTATCAATTTTTTTTTTTTTTTTTTTTTTTTTTTTTTTTGCGACTGGTGTGCAAAAGTTAAATTTAATTTGGTTTTCAGCTCGGATGTAAAACTTTTTCATACAACTTCATGTGAAAAATGCTTCATCAAAAATTAGAATTAACAGCGATATGATACTCGATTAGAAAGATATAAACACAAATTTTAAGAAATAAATCCGTCGTGATTTTGTAAAAATTAATCTGTTATATCTCCAGAAAATATTTTAGCTGATAGGTCATCATTACTAAATTATTTCAAATTGACAAAAAAATTTAGAATTGTATTTCATTACGTTCTTAATACAAAATATGTAAAATGAAAAAAAGATAAATAGAAATTATTTAGCACATTTTAACAAGAGAAAATGGTGGTAAAAAGTTAGAAATGCATGTGCTACATTACATATTTGTAAGAAGTTAACTATTGAATTTAAGAGCTGAAAAATTCTCTAGGAAGTATCACATTAAACACACACACAAAAAAATTTTACTTTTTGACCGTACATACTAAATCTTACCTTGAATCTATATTGACTGTTAAGGAAGAAGATCCTATAGTTAAGAAGTAGAAGAGCACCCCTAACACTTAAGTCAAGAAAGATAGTTTTAAAACCGTTTTTGAAGTGTATTACACACTCAAATTTTATGTAAGATAACTACAGTTTCAACTTTCAAATGATATTTTAATTAGATCCTAGCAATTTAAAATACTTGGTGCATCATGTGTCGAGAGTTTCTTTTTTGCTTGATTTTTATTGTTAAAGTCACACTTTGAAGCTAATCAAAGGCTCGTTAGTTTGAACTGTGGTCAGGTGACGAGAACGACACCTGAGATTACACACATCTCTCCAGACTTTCACACCACTACAACTTGAGGACTTCGACAGAAAAAGGGTGTATCAGCCTATCTTCAAGGATAGGCTCTTCAGGATCTTCAGTAGCCACAGGACTCGAACCCCCGTCTCGGCAGTGTCTATCACGTTTTAGAATCGTAACCATTCGGCAACAGGTATCGGAATTTAACATATTTTTATTATAAATAATATATTATTTAAAGAAAACTAAACTGATTTTATAACTAAATTTAACTAATATCATCTAAATAAACTGCTAAATATATATATATATATATATATATATATATATATATATATATAAATACAATAAACCCTGTTTTTGTGCGGTAAATAGGGACCGCATAAAAAATATTCAAAAATTTCATAAATACTCACATAAAAAGCAACTTTGGCGACATACAACTGAAATTTTTTTTATGCGGTGTAGAGGGATCGTATAAAAAATCTCACTTAGAAAGTACATCTCAATTATTTACGAAATTTATGAGAAAGTTTTTCCAACCAAAATAAAAAATTAAATTACGCATGGTTTCATTTTTAAAAAAAATTGTATACATGGAAAAATTTTCACTTATATAATTCACTGTTACTCATCGTAATCCAAAACGCGCATCTTCCTGCGATGAATTAGTTCAAAATCGTTTTCGTCACTTAAAAATGCAATTTCAATTGATTTATTTTTTGGTATCATAAAGTAAGTAATAAGTTTTTTTGAGACGACGGTTGGTTGGTCAGTTGCTTGTAAACGTCATGAAAACCAGATATGCATGATCGAAGCTCTCGTTTAAGAATTTGTAATTCCTTTCAAAATTGGTATCTATTTTAAGAAAATGCTTTTCCCACATTTGTTGGAAAGCTGGAACCCTGCATACATTTTATCCGCTCTCAAAGAATCCGGTTTTTCATGCCTGTCTTCATAATTTTTCAAATTATTGATAATATCACTTTCGTTGACAATTTCTTCAATGTATCTTCTTCAAGTGTATACTGCTAACGCGTTCAGAGTATGCAATTGAACGTGCATTGTCGAGAGACTGTTTATAACAAATGGACAGAGCGTCTTGTTGTTGGTGTTGCTAATGCCACCAATTTGACGTAGTCAGATCGAGGACCACAAAATTCATCATGGCATCGGGCTATATTGTACGCCTGTCGTTAGCCGTAGCTTTGAACACCATGCGGGTGACAGTATGGTTTGGCTCTGTTCTGACACAATTTTGAGGGAGAACATTCTGAGGGGTCAGGAGCCTTTCACCTCTTTTCCCCTTCCACCAACCTCACGAGAGGACTTGCGGCTCGACGGCTATTTAGAGTACCCCCGTGCCACGAAAGCACTATAAATTACAAACATCCATCGAACCTAGACCCTACGGCACAGCAGTCGGCGTTGCTATCACTGTACCGGATGGGCGACAAAGAGAGAGAGCGTCTTGAAGTATATATATGCACACTGATAGAAAACATTACAGTAGCGCCAAAGCCGTTGAAATTCATATACCGCACAAAACAAATCTCACAAAAATAAAATCACATAAAAAAGAACCACGCAAAAATAAGTTCTATTGTAAAATAACTGCTAAAATTCCGTTAAAAAATGATCATAGCATTTATTTAACTGAGCAATACTATTAATAAATGCAATAATACCAGTTACGTACATGTTGGGAAAAATAAATCGACAAATCCTTAAAAATGTATTTATTAAAAAAAAATTAATATTTTCTAACAGTTCTTTTTAGTTCACAAACATTCTTTGCCTCTCAGTAGAATAAAAAAAAATTGTGAAATTATTCAAAATCAGATTAAAATATTTTTATTATTGAAGAATTATAGAGAAATTCTCCAATTTCTGATGAATGGAAGCAAGTATGCTATATTTAGAAACTTTGACGAAATAAATAGCATTCAAGTTTGATACGGGCACAAGAAACTTTAATTGTTTATGTTAATGCAAGTTTATTCGAAACTACACATTAAAAAGAGTCAGATAAAAGTTAAGGCTAAGTTCTAATATAAGGTGTATCTCTCTCTGTTCTCCGCGTGCTACCCTTTTGCCTGCTCTTTACATGAGAGAAATCTTGCGGGGTTGAAAGTCCCCGAACAAACAATTCAATTTTACATACTATATACATAGAATTATAATCAATCGAGAGAAAAAAATCAAGGGCTATGGGGGGGGCCAAAACCGGAAACCTCCTCCCCCTTGTGTGCGCCAATGTTCGCCTTATTTTGTATGATGAATCTTTATTAGAATCGAAATTTGAAATGTGATTCAATCTAAGCCACGAATCCTACAGCCTTGGCCATTATCGTGGTCCCTAACTCTTTGATTAGCTAGTATTAGACCAGTGTGAAAAATTAATAAATTATGATGAGCATAGTTATTAAATCGATTGATTGATTGATTATTAGCGTCACCCTTCTATATAAACAAATATGTAAGCTATTGACGACGAACCTTATGGACGCTGTAGCCTAGTCGTCACAATCACAAACTTGTGACCGATATGTCATGATTTCAATCCCTAGTGTTACTTAAGACCCATCGTGTGGAAGGACTGATACACGTTAAATGTGTCATGGTTCAAAACCCTCACGTTGGCAAAGGGCCAGCTCAGGTGTCGTCTTCGTCACTTGACCATGACTCAAAATTACGAAATCCAAAATTTTACTTTATAGCGTTACTTTAATAAACACTCCCAGACGATGGGCTTAGAACTTTTGAGGAAATGTCGACAAGAACAACACCTGAACTGACACTCCTGTCTCTTAATTTCCACACTCTGTTAAGTTAGGGACAAAATCTCGGTAAATTTGACATACATCGACTCTTCTACGCGTGATAGGTTTTTTTTAGCTCTAAAATTCTGACCCTTAACTCGACAGAAGCTACGGCCGTTATTACTGCATCACCATGGTTTCACACTTGATAGAGGTTTCGAATGAGTGAGTGATTTATAAAATAACTTCGCAATTTTAAGGAACCCGAGGGCTATTAGTGATGGAACTCTTAATTTTTGAATCACGGTCAAGTAAAGAGGGGGGGGGGCACCTGAAATGACTCCCATTCTCTTCAAGCTACCACAAAACGCCAGGGAGAACTTTAAGCCACGACAAATTTAACGTGAACCAGCCCCTCTACCAGGGACGTCTTAAAGCATAGGCCAACTAGGCCTCACTCTCGGTGGGGACCTCGTTTTGTTCCCGACTGTGTTTTAATAACATCATTAACCGGATAATTTTAATGTGGTCAAATATTATTCTCGTGCATAATTCACTGAAACACAGGGAATTTCAAACAGCATATCAACTGGCAAAAGTGTTAAAACTATTATATGATGACCGTTATCCATGCCTGGGCCTAGTACTATAAACAATCATTCAACCCATTCAGTCGAAATGCGGCCTTCGGTTGAGTTGGTTTGTGCCAAGGTTTTTGAGATTGTAAGTCATGTACATTTATTTGTTTCAAATCAACTTTTGAACGAGTATTTGACAATGCATGCTATATACCAGGGGTCAGCAACCTATGGCACGCGGAACAATTTTCAGCGGCACTCCTGCACTATACAAATTTGTCAATATATGAGTGGATGGAAGTTGATGAATTTGTTGGACCTTATTAAACAAACATCTTCAGAATTACAAACATTTACGGAATTATGAAAAAATCTGAAGGATAACTCCAAACATAAATCGGCAGCTATTTTGTAAATTTCTTAATGTCATCGTTAGAGAGATTTAATTGTTTAAAGAGAGAAAATTGCATGTACTCTTCTTTTCGATTTTGGCTCTACTAATTTTAGCAAAAGATCTTTCCTCATATGAAAAATATTTCGAATTCGCAAAGAAACTATTTAACAACTGAATGCTCTATATCATATAAAAATCCATATTATTTGACCTCTGTTCTCCAACTTTGCATGCATTATTGCGGGGGAATCGAATTGTTTCAAACGTGTCCTACTGTGTGGTACGCTGAATCCTATTGGTAGATTGGTTTGGCATACCAGAGCTAAAAGGTTTCAAACCCCTGCTATATACTTTAAAAGATCTCAGGTAGTGCTTACTTTTAAATAGGATTCCAGGACCTCAAAGAGTCTTAAATGGCTGTGTGTGTGGCGTGTCATGAGTCATCTACACTCATGACACGCCGCACACACAGCCACGAGTTCGGGACTATGACCACTAGGCAATCACAGCCACAGGTAAACGTTTCAAAACCGAATTATTGGTAATTCGAGCGAGGAATTTGTTGTGATGTTTCAAACAATTTTAGAATGTGCTGTGATAATCAACAGAACTTTTCGATCACAAATATACATTTTGCTAAAAGTGGATCTCTGCAGAAAAACAAATATAATTTATTTTCCATAATCTAATCAATAATAACAATTTAATCAATAATTATTCATATATTTGTATCAAAATATCTATCATGGAAATTTATGCAAAAACGTAATCAAGACGCTAGTTTTTGTTTTAATCTTCTCTAAAAATCAATAGCAAAATCATTTACAAGTACATAATTTCGTACAAGAATGTTAATGAAACTAAATTACTCATATACAAAAAATGAGAAGTGCCTTTTTTATAATAAAAAAATCTACCCACGCAATGTGTTCACAAGTTCTTTTATTACCTGATCAATGCAATGATGTAAATCATATCTTTTGGTCGAGTCCGTTCGATGTATCCATTGTAAATCAAATAGGCGCTCAAAATGTGAAGTCATTTACGCAAGAGCAGAGAGCTGAAAAAAAATACGAGGCACGTATAAAAATGTATTCATTAGGAACTTTTAATGCCTAGGGGGGCAGCGAACAAATTGAATTGACAAAATCGCCGATAAAAGCGATACGATCAAATTACTTTGAAACCCATCTTTGGCGAAGAGAATGAAATTAATAGGCAGAGGGGATATTATGAGCACGACCTAACAACATATCGACTGAAAAAAAAAGAACATAAAAGAAGGGAGAAAAAATGTCTTAAATAACAGGCGATGAAACGAGCAGCGCTGAATGTTTATTGGCGAACTCAAACAGATCACATAACCCCATTATCCAATAGAAAGAAAGGGAATATATGACGTCAGTTTTAGAGAACGATTGCAAAAGGTTCTCGGTCGTGAAATACCAAACTAAACCAGGACTACCATTTTGTGAAAGAAAAGTTTCCGGAATGGTTCTGAAAAACTCTGCTCAAAAAAAGTGAAAAGAAAATACAATCCATTCGATAAGAACATTTCACAATTATTTTTTCCCTTTAAATTAGATATTCGATAGCTAATTGATGTAACATATTCTATCATCATTTATTATATTTGGATTATTAAATTAGCTTTTTTAAAACAAAAAACGAATTTCATCGCTCCAGTATATATACCAGGGGTGGCCAACCCGCAGCACAGTGTGGCAGGGTTCACGCGAAGACTTATTGAAAAATTTAAAAATTTGAAAAGATAATAATTATTAATTTTTTAACTGTTTTATTGACAAATGGTTGTCTCAGATAAAACAAAACATCTCATATCATTTAAAAAAATTAATTTCAATACACTTAATTAAATTACTATAGAAAATTATAATGTATAGATTACTCCCCTTCTTTATTGTGTGCGTTGGTTTTCCAAAGGAAGTGCATTCGTGAGATTCTGAAATTTGAGGGGGAAGCGTGTTTTAAAATATATCTGGAAGAGAACAATGAACTGCATAGTGACTGATTGCGTCTCAGGAATGAAAATAGGTTTTGAGATTTAGCTTTTCTTACCGATACTATAAGACATTTAAATTGTATAAATTTAATATTACAAGCAAAAGATTGTTCTCTTTTCCAATCCTGATGGATCATATATCTTCTTTTGTGAACACACTTTTGCTTTCTTTGTATCGGTTTTGCAGAAAAAAGAGAAGCTGATGCGCACCTAAAATAACCCAATTTTAATAGCATTTTCGAGAGTTAATCCTAACGAAAGAAATTTACAAATGGAAAAACCACATTAAGAAAGTATAGAGAGTTTACTAATTATTTAGATTTAAATTTTTCTGGTACTCACATTTTTATTTTATACCTAACTTTACTGACTGAAACTAAAAAAAAAAAATTAACAATAAAACTTAAGTTTGTACTTTTGTTTTATTTTTATTACAGTTGATTCTCGCTCATTCAAACCTTCGAATGCACGAACCTCTCACTAATTCGAAGTATATGCTCAGTCCCTAGAAAAACTCTTGATATTTCGAACTAAAACAATGCGTTTTGTACACTCAAAATTTCGAAGTAAAATCTGTGGCTGACCAGACTCTACAGCAGTGATTCCCAAAGTGGTCTATATAGACCCCCAGGGGTCTATGACGACCTCCAGGGGGTCTACGTCAGCCAAAAATTAATTTGGGGGTCCATGAGGGGCAAGAGGGGTCTATGATATTGGCTCTCATTAAACTAGACTGTGACTTTAATTTTAAAAGAAAATTTACAATCAAGTGGAAACCTAATTTTACCTATTTAGCAGATTTATTTACTAAATTTATAATGAGGTTAGTTTGCATTTAGAATGTGACAGCATAAATTTTATTAAAACAAGAACCATTTCAGCTTTTCTTTCCTGAAACTAAAGAAATATAATAGTGGAGGTCCCGAATTTTCTAAATTTGTCACAGACAATCTGTCAGAACGTTTTGACCTACGTTCAACACTTAAATGCATTTTTATTCCGATTTTAAAACCAGGTTTGTGTGAGAATGCTTTGACTATGGCAATACCACAGTAAGTAATGAATTCATATGGTCATATTGAAAAAAATTTTACATTACAATAGGAACTGATGGTAATAAGCACTAACGAAAATCTTAAAGTTTAGAAACGGATGCCAGCAATTTTGGCTATAAAAAGTCAAACCTGTTATTTGTCCCAACTTATGGACAGGAAGTTTTTCATTGCTTGTGTGAAAAAGATTCAGCGTAATTGCCAATCTCCAAAAACACACACACACACACACACAAAAAAACAAAAAAAAACAAAAAAAAACACAAAAAACTGGACACTACTAACAGAGGAAATTTCAGGTTAAACCAGACAAGATTGATACCAAATATCGAAAACTTGATATTATAGTGTGCTAGAGTTCATCCCTCCCATTAAAATAATTTGTTGCTTAGTTAGCTTATTTAACAGTTTTATTTATTAATTAACTTTAAAAAATGCTTTTAAAATTTTAAACACTAAAATTCATTACAGTTAGAAATTTAATTATTTTAAAGTAGGAGTAGTAGTACCAGCTGTCAAAAAGACATTTAAGTTGATAAATTTTCAAAAATTCAATATTAATTAAGCAGGGGTCTACCCCAAACCGAAAAACATGGCAAGGGGTCCATGAGAAAAAAAAGTTTGGGAATCTCTGCTCTACAGCATACAAGAATTCGAAGTTATCTTATAAAACTCTAAAAATTCGAATATTCACTGTCATCTACAGTCCTGTAACAAACAGGTTGGAGCTTACAAGTTTTGCGTTATGTTGTCTCTGCGTATCTCCTCTGTAACGTAGCCGCTTTGAGTACCATCTATCTGCTACGCCTTCTGATTGCTTTCCAATTCCTCAGGCGAAAAGACACTTTTATTGTTCTTTCGTTTAACACGTGGCCTTGCTAAACATGTGTTCAGAAAGGATGGTCCGCCATTGTGAAGAAGAGATGCGTAGAATTGTGTATGAGAGAGAATGTATTCTTTTAATACAGAACTTTTAACTTCTGTAAAATATTTATGCTGTATAATATATACTTCTTAAAAATACTTTAAAATAATTTTATACATATATACAATTGTTGTTTTATTGCATAGTTTCAAATTTAAATGTGTTAGAAAAAAATTCTCTTCCTGTATTTTGGGAATTTTTTCTATCCTCTTGACAATTCGAAGCTTTTTATAGGTCCCTCGAGCTTTGAATTATCAAGAGTCGACTGCATATTATTTTTAAATTTCCATCACTTAGATTTGCATAAAATATGTGCTATCGTAAAAATTCCATAAGCCTATAAGTAACATTTTTTCATCTTTTTATATTTTTTTGTTTGTTGGAAAAGTTTAAAGTGCCTTGCATATTTTTTTTTATCAGATAGTGGCTCAAAAAGGTTGGCCACTCCCGATATAGAGGGTCACGTGATAAAGACAAACACCTGTTCGCTTTTGAATTCAAAATAGACAGTAAACTAATTGCGCTTGTTGTTCAGTTTGTAAAGGTTAGATAAAATTTTAAATTTCATGATCGGGTAAAGACGTTCAAATGTAAAGATGTTAAAAAAAAAAAAATTAATTTATTTTATGCATTTTTTGTTTACCTAGGTACATTGTTATTGTTAACAATTATGTACATTTTAAGAAAAAATTTCTGCAAAAAGCAAAAGTTGGCAACAACGAGACATGAACTGATCAGCTGGAAACACATGACTGTTTTTATCGTGTTACGATGACGTCACATAAATTTCTAAACGGATTGGCTAGAAAGACGTGGTTGTCCTTTTCGTGTGACTATGACGTCACATGAAATTCCGTATTTTTTCAGTGAAAAAAATATTCATATTTTCCGTATGAGTATTAATAATAATTGCCTCAAGTAAACATATTCCTTGTCAAAAGTTTATATTCACTTTTTGTATTATTTTGCAATAAATATTGGGTATAAAAATAATACATTTATAAATCTTTTAAAATTATCTCCCCAATATTTGATTTTTTTTTTCTTTTTCTTCGTGGTTTTTTTTAACATTTGGAGCATTATATATATTTGTGTATATTCTAAAACTCAATAAAAAAACACACACAAATTTGTCTCAATACCAAATAAACTACCAAATTCTTCTTATTTAGTATTGACTTAAAATTTTTAATTGTTTTTCTTTTAAATCTAAAGAAACAAAATCAAATTCATATATTAGTAATTATTCTTTGATTTGTGATATAGTTACTTATTCAGTAAACTCATCTTTTCGCGATTTTTATTGAAACAAATTTATTTCGATTTTCAATTTTCATTTGTTAGGAATTTAAATATTCCCCTTAAAAAAAGAAATTTTCATTCATTCCTCTATATTTATCATTGCTTTATGGGTATACAAGTAATATCCTAACGAACACACACACAAATATATATACCCAAAAGTCATTTCTGTCTCATAAATTTCGGCTTTATTGCTAATCTTAAATATTAAATTTCATAAAATTTTCTCCTCTAGTTAAAAACTAATAATGCGCTATAACATACGCAACATAATACTTGACATAATAAAAAAAATAGTTTTATTTAATTGTGTGATAGAGCTTTCAAACAATTGAAAAACAAAAAGCTCTAATCTTGATTACTGTATTAGAAATGCTATTACCATTGATAATTTTTTAATGACTAATAACCGTTATATATTGTATTAGTTACGTTATTACTTCGCAAAATGCAGTTATTTATATATTTAATTTATTTATATATAAATCAACCCAAAAAAGAATGAACTATACAAATTATTCTCTCAATACTTCATGTACATAAAATTTATACCAAAGAATGAAGTCCTTTATAAAAACATTTACATTATTCAACGCGTCATTTATTTTACACGTATTGCTGCAACAAGATCATGCAATACTGTAAACTTTGAGCCTAACAATTTCGAATTATTTTCTGTTCTTATTTCATCTTTAATCAGTTACAGAAGCAGTTATCAGATAAACTTTATTTATATAAAACGATTTATTTATTAAAAAATATCAAATTTTAATAGATAAGTAAGATGATTGCCAAACGATTAATCGATCAATTAATTTAACTAAATTATCAAACGATTAATTAATCAATTTATTTAACAAAATTTTCAAACGATTAATTGATTAATTTAACTAAATTATCAAACGATTAATTATTTAATTAATTCAACTAAATTATCAAGCTATTAATTAATTTACTTATTAATAATTAAACTAAATTATAAAATAAATAATTAATTTAATTATTAATAACTAAACTAAATTATCAAACAATTATTAATTTTATTATTAATAACTTAACTAAATTATCAAACAATTATTAATTTAGTTATTAATAATTAAGCTACCATCAAACGATTTTGTAAGGAAATACAAAATTTAAAATTATAATCGGAAAAAATATTTTTTAATGTATAAAACCAACCCTGGTCAAACATGGCGAAGCTCGAATGGTTTGATCTATGAGCCGTGTTTAATGATTTCATTATATGAGGTAAAGGTCTTTATTTATGAGTCGGTACGAAAATGTTTTTATGTGTGCGGTCAATAATATTGATGATTGAGATAGGCTGGGGGAAGGTGACAAAAATACCCGCGTGCCATAAATTTCTTCTAATCACAACATTCTACGGCTGGGAATTTTTCCATTAATAATCGCCATTCACCGTAAAAACAAGCTATAAAAGCGGGCTTTCGGCCATTTTTTCGGCTCTTTATAGCACCATTCATTGGCTTTTTCTGCTGGCTCGCTCGCTTTCAACTGGGTGGAATGCTGAAATTGAATTTCAGGATCGCATTTGGGAGTCAATGGCGGACAAGTGTTAATATTGCGGTCATAGTGGGTGCCTTTTAATATGAACACATCCCAGATAGGCATCAATGGACCTTCCAAGAAAAAAAGGTTTAATTTTTTGGAGGGAGAAAGTTCTCATCATTTTAATTAGCTGCTTCTCGCTTCTCTTTTGATGGAAGGATAGTTTATCTGTTCTCTGCGAAACATTTTCAGCGCCATCTTTTTTTCATTATTATTATTTTGTATGGAAACAGAGGAAATGGATTTTTGGCAGGAGAAAAGTTATTGAGAGTCTATTGAAAAAGATGTGCTTGTATTTACAATTCGTTGAGGTTTATTGAAATTTTTATCGTATTTTGTTTGAAATATCTTCTTTTACATTTAATAGAACACTTTAATTATTCTGAGTTCTTATTTATTAAAAGTATTATTCTGCTAAGAGACAAAAATAATTTTAATTATTGAGAATTTTGAGAAAAATATATATTTCAGCATTTTCAAGCAATTAATTACATCAACTTCCTCTGGGTGTATTTTAAATCTTTGTTTTACTTAGAACTTATTATCAATAAGTTGTGATCTTTAAACATAGATATTTTGTTTTATCTTGAATATATTTTACGCGTGTGTTCCTAAATTATTTTTTATTCTGTAACAATTTTGTGGAATAATTCATAGATTTCCTTTGCAATAACCTGTTATGTTTATTTTTTTCAACTAAACTGATTTTTTTATCATTCTACATAAATCTTAATTCAAAACAGAATTTGTTTATATGAAAAAACGTTTTTGTGGATTTTGTAATTACAATTGGCAATTATGAATTTAAATTACAAGATATTTTAGTATCATTAAATAAGTCTTGCTCTAATTCTGCGTGTTTATGTTAATTTTTCGTTCTTATTCCCTAAGAAATATTTTCAAAAATCACTTTCTTAATATGTCTTCGCCAAAACCTTAACTTGAAACACGTTTACGACAGAACATCTACATTTTTAAATGGCATTGCACCACATGTATTTTTCTATGACATTATATCTATAAAATTTAGGAAAACACTATCCATAAACAGGCATATTATATGAATTTCTCTTATATTCTTAATACATAAAGATATAACAAAGTGGATGAGAAAAAAGATTGTGTGACTAGTATGGTTTTATCACATGTTATTTGTAAAACAGTAATCTACTTTATGAACGTACGTTTCTGTTTAACTTAATTTAATTGATCTAAAACATTAAGAAATTACACTTTTTAAACGTTTTCATAAAAGAATTACTTGGGCCTTTTTCCTCCCGTTCAAAATAAACTATATTTGTCGTGTTTAATAAACATTGAATTTAACAGGGTCATATTTCATAAATAATCTTTTCTACATGAAATAAACATAACCTAAGTAACAGCATAAATAAAATGAACAGACAAATAAGAATGATATTTATGTTACAATTTTGTTTGTAAGATTGAATTCTGCTTAATAAAAATGTAGTAAGTCTTGTTAATTTGAATGTAAGACAGCGTTTCTCAAACTGTGGGGCGTGATAACTCTTCGAGGGGGTGCTAGCATATTCAAAAGATTATTTAGGAAAATCAATTTATGAAAAAGTAAACAAATAAAATACATTCTGACATAATAAAAAATAAAATACGCATTTACAGTAATATAATACACAAATAAATGTATTAGTACTGCACAGTGTATTTTATAATTAATTTAGCAGCATTAAGTTAAGAACAAGTTTAAAAATTTCAGTGACCCCATGGGCTTGTCATATAAAAATGATATCCAAAAATTAATATTTATCTTGATAATTTGTACGTTTTATAACTAATCCCTTAACTGCCGGTTAAAAGTTACGCAAATCGCTCTCCAATGCCACCGTTTTCTACGTAAACACGCGCATGTGATGTATGGGGAGGGAGAATAAAAGTATAATATAAAGAATAAATAATCAATATAAATACAAAGAATTAATAAGCAAATCCTCTGAAATAAGTAAATCCTTCTCAAACACTGTCAAGGTCCTTTTATTTCATTCCAAAGCCTTTGGAATAATTTTATAGATAACAGTGCACAGAAAAGATCGTACTTCAGAAAGACGTATATATACGTTCTTGGCAATTATCGTTTTGGTTAGCGAGACGTTTCTATACGTCGGTGGCACGTAAGAGTTTGAAATCGTGTTGTAACTTTATCGTCAAAGTACATTATTATTGAATTCAATACATTATTATTGCATGGAGGGGGGGGGGGGGTGCGATTAAAGTTATGATTGAATATTGGGTCGCGATATTCAGAGTTTGAGAAGCACTGATGTAAATATTTTTTTACTACAATTCCATCATTGGATGATGATTATCAACTTAAATCGAACCTGTTTTTTGTCTTTAAAAAAAACTCCTTTTATATAAATTTAAATATGTGTACACATCAAACACACACACACATAAAAACATTTAAATGGTTACTTAACCAATCGGAAAATACTGAAAAAGAAATTAAAAACGCTAAAAAATATAAACTGAGCTTCCTTTACTTTGTGCGTATGATAAAAGACACCAAAGACAATTTAATAGAATAAGAAATGAATACTTATTCATTCCAGCGTAAAATTTTTCATTACACTCCATTACCATATCAAACAAACCTTTGACAAACGTATGGAAATCCATGAAAATACTTACCGATCTCCCGAAGTAGGTTCTGCCACTTTTAAAAATCGCAGTATTTTTTTATTATTTTTAAATACAGTATAATCCCACCCGAAAATGATTCCCGTCCCATTCTTTAATATATATGGATATAAATATACTCCCACCATGATACGATTCCTGGAGTACTTCTTTATTTCTGAACCCTTTTTTTCCATTATCATTTCAAGCCAGGACCCCTCCAATCCATCTGCATTTTTTATCCTTATCATTCGTATTCAATTTTCCTCATCCATTCGAATATCGCCAAACCGCCGAATACACTTATATATCATTCCTCCATTTGAGCGTCTCACAAGTTTCAAGGAGGGAATATTATATCGAGAAAGGAGATAGCTCTGTGTGTGTATATAAATATATAGAGATGAATTCTATCCCGGTAGGGAATAACCCCTCGGTGTGTGAGAGGGGAGAAAAAGGGTGAGAAATATTAACTCTTTTTTTATTATTATTATTTATTCTTTCTTTCATCTCCCTATTCTTTATGCTTTCCTCTACTTTAAATACATAAATATATATTTCCGTTCGTTTCTATCGTTCTATCCGCATTTTTCATTACCAATCGCAAGCCAGCGGTTCTGCCATTCATCGCCAAACACTTGCGCCAAGGAGACTCACAAAAGGCGCCGCTGCATACCAAATGCCGCCCTCGCCACCCCCTACACTCGGGATGGCACCTTGGGTGGGTCGGGAGGAGGATTGAGAATGCCACAGTATCACAAAAGAAGCGCCTTGGTCGGAATAGAAGTGACAGAGAGAGAAAGAAAAGTGATAGAAAAGCGAAGGATTGAACGAAGAATGGAGATATATTTGACTTTGGCGTGGAAAAGAACTGACCGCATTTTCCGTTTCGGAGAAGGGGGGTTGAATACACTCCGCCGTAATATACCCAACATACAGTGTGACGCTTTCTTATACCTTCTTACCTTCGCCGCGCTTCGGTTCTCTTTTTTTAAGTCAGAAAAAGGAAGGGTGTGTAAAAAGGGGTGCATACACTTCACACCTATATCGTTTTCTCCTAAACCACAGCAGCCGCCGAAAGAGCGATAAACACTGTATTCAATAGATATATTCACCATTGTTTGTTTTCAATGGACATATAAGGACCCTTTTCCAGCGCCGCTCTCTTTAGAGAATAAGGGTGGGATAAGGAAGCGTTCGAAAGCCTCCCTCGGTTGAGTGACACGTGCCCTCCCCCCTCCATTTTTTTTATCGGGGCTTACGTACGGATCGGTTGAGGTTGTCAAAAATCCCATTTCACGAGTTATCGCTTAGAAAAAAGGACCCGAGGCTTCATTCAGGATAGATAGGGAAATAAATACTTTCTTCTTATGCATTCACAGCGCCCCAGAAAGAAGGATAAAGCAAGGGCTGAGTGCATATATTTATAAGGGGCGCTTGCAGACGGACGCCCTATCGCCGAAGACCTGACCAGAGGTGTATTTAAGGAGCTTTAGAAAGCGCCGAGACTTAAATGTGTGTGTATATATATATACACACACATACAGAGAGGCATCTTCTTGTTGACTGGACCGAATTCAGAATTGATGGCGAATAAAAGGTTTGAATACCTTAAGAAGATGACGGCGTTTCTCTCTCCGCTCTTTTTTTCTGGTTTGTTTGCTTGCTTGAATCCTATGCAAAACTGGGGAGATTTCTTACTGGATGCTGAATGGTTGCTTCACAAACTTAGACATGTGTAAATAACGATATATGCATGGTTGCCAGCAAGACGGTACGAAGATGGACCGTGTTCTAGCTCGTGTAAAATCCTCGTAGTTTTCTAAACATGTATAAAATTGCCTAAAAAAAGAAGAAACACAGTTTATTTTTGCTTCCAAATTTGAAAATCCTGTTCTTAAAAAATTGTACTATACATCTATAACAAGATCATTGTTAAATCACGTTGGTGAAAAATAAATTTAGAAAGTAAATTCTCTTGAATTTTAAAATGAAGCAATTTTAGTTGTCTCTGTCAACTCTCGAATTATAATTTTTTGTACCCTAAAATGTTATTATGAAAGACAACAAAAAATTAGATTTTTCTTTCTGAAAAATTCGCATTTTATATAGTTGTAAAAATGATGCATTTAATTTTTATACTACAATGCTTAACAAAAGTTTTACAACAACCAATTTCTATCAGAAATAAAACCTCTAACCGAAACTAACATGCATCGTATCTTTAAATACATTTAAGTCGCCCATCCGGTAAAGTAGTTAGCATCGCTGACTACTTCGCCGCAGGGCCTGAGTTCGAATCCCGAAGAAGGCATGGATGTTTGTAAATGTATAGTGCCTTTGCGGCATGGGGGTACTTTAAATAGCTGTAGGAGCCGTAGGGAGTCCTCTCGTGAGGGTGGTGGAAGGGGAAGAGAGATGAGAGGCTCTTGACCCTCCCCCCAGGGTGTCGTCCCTTAAAATAGGGGTGGAAACGAGCAAAATCGTACTGTCACCTGAATAGTGCTCAAGCCTACGGCCAACAACAGGCGTACATATAGTCCCTTGCAATGAGGAATTTCGTGGGCCTGAATCTGACGCAGTTGAAATCAGGTGGCATAAGAAACAACGAAACAAATCACATTCAGGTGACGAGGTCTAAACTTGGGCGGTACCCTACCGTTTACATCCACGTAAACACAAGGATTTAAAGCCTGTCAATTTGATGTGCATTTATCCCCACTACATGACTGATTGAGTGAGTGAATATTAACGTCGCACTGTTCAGCTATACACGAGAGCTTTTGGCAACGGACCTCGTAATTTTGAACCATGGTCAAGTGACAAGGATGACTCCTGAGCTGGCACCCCTCTCCTAACTACCACACCGCACCAACGGGACAGGAATCTGAAATTTTAAAGGCTATTAGTTAGAAAACGTGGCAGTTTGGAATCATCGTCAATCAATCAATCATTTTGAAATCACGTGAGAACGTTGTGTGATCGAGAGTGCACTTTAAAATTTGAGCCTTTGATTTAAGCAAGTACACCATAATTTTTATTCTTAATGTTTTTTTTAGTATTTTTTCTGTAATATGTGATTTTTTTAAACCATTTTTATCTCTGCCACGGAGTTTTTTGTGAAATTTTTTTTTTTTTAATGTTTGTTTTTCAATCACGCTCATTATAACTGGAGTTATTTTTATTTTAGTGTGTATTTCCTTTAAATAATTTAATTAATTAAATAATTCTCAGAATAGTTGTTGGTGAAACCAGAACTTGAACCAATGACTTAAAAAATTACCGACCTTGAATTTGAAACCAAAACCTCTATGGTGGCCTGATTACTGCTCTTCAATTGAGTGGGTGAATATTAACGTCGCACTGTTCAGCTACACGAGAGTTTTTGGCGACGGACTTCGTAATTTTGAACTATGGTCAAGTGACGCCGATGACACCTGAGCTGGTATCTCTCTCTCCTAACTACCACACCACACTAACTGGAGGACGTTTGAGCTCTCGTGCATCACGCCCCTACACGGCGGGTCTTCAGCGATAATAGGCTCAAACTCAAGACACGCCGGTCACGAGTCCGTTACTTTGACCACTACCACGGCCACCCATCACCATGATCTCTCTGTTTTTATGACCGCATTTAGAGGAATTATATTTTTGTTCTGTTTATTTAGCGAAAATGTATGAAATGTGGGTTGAAAAAATTCTTATCGAGATGCAAGCCATACTTATGTGAACAAAAACTAGTTTAAGCTTTTTAAAATGCAAACCTTTATTTCATAACATGCATTCTTCGAAATTCAAAAGCATTCTAAATTTTTATTTAGGTTATTAACATAAAAAAAAGATGAATTAAAAGCAAAAACTTCGTCTCAAACGAAACTGATACAGCTCTGTAATTGCGAATGTTTATTTATTTTCCCCCGTCGCCGTTTGCTTCCATTGAAGACCTTCAGCTTTGCTTATTGCTTTCTGTAAGAAATAAAGGATTCTGGTGTTAATAATACCTTCATTTTTCCCGATTTCTCATTCCTCGGAAGCGGTCTTCATCTCAGAATAAATCTAATAGACTTAAAGGGAAAAAAGGCCATTCCTGTGTCTTTTCTTCAAGGAAGAGAGGGAGGGCGGGTCCATTGTGCATCAGAGGTGAAGGATTGGGGGTGGGGTGGAGGTTGAAGAGAAGAGAAGAGTTTGACTTCAAATATTCCCTTTCTTACTCTTCCCTCTCTCTTCTTTGCAGTTGAATAAAATGAGATTTCTCTATCCCCGAGCCACGAGAAAAAAAAGGAGGGAAAATGCTGCTAATAATAGGGGTGGTGGGTTCGGGAAAAAAAAGAATAGAATGCTTCTGAAACGAAATTTGAAAGTCTTTTTTGGGATAGAAAAGAGGATGGCGGGTGTAGGTGGTGTATTTTTCTAAAAGACAGAAATTTCGAGCAGACAAAACCTTTTTTTTCCCCCTGTTCTCATATATCGAGTATTCCACTGTTTATGATTAAATCACATCAATGCTGGATGTCGTCTTCGAAAAGAGGAGTAGTTTTTATATATATAAATTCGCTCGTTTCTTAAAAACAGCATTAATCTTTTTCAGATCTTAATAAACCGCCGTTTTTGCCGTCTGAGATAACCTTGTGTATTGCATATTTTATCCACTACATGAATGTACATTTAAAAGTTGAAATTGGAGAGAACCTAGAATATCTTCCGCCCAAATAAAACTTTCGATTTGAAATTACACAATCCTTAGTATTTTGTTTTAAAATTTGAATATAACACCCTTTTTTTTCCATAATTGTAAAATCTTAAGAACACGCTTTACGCTTAATTTTCCAAACTGAGCTCACAGAGCTCACCTTCATTATGTGAAGAAGTGTTATAGTATTAACGGCGCACAACAAAGCTGTACGAGGATAATTAGTAAGGGAATTCGTAATTTTGAATCTCGGTCTAGTGAAAAGGACGACACCCCTGAGCTGCCCTTCATCTCCTAACTTCTACAACACAGCATTGGAAGCAGCGTTAAAACAGCACATTTAAACTTTGATAGATTTAACGTGCACAGCGGCCCCCTCTCTACATGAGAGATTTTTTGCGGTACTAAACTCGAAATCGTGACCTTGACTACTAGGCCACCCTTCAATAGGCGCGTGAGTGAGTGAATATTAAAGTCGCAGTATTCGACTACTCGAGGTGGTCGCGGTAGCTAAGTGGTCAAGCTATTGGACTCGTGGGGCAGGCGTATCATGAGTTCAAGCGCAGTACCACTGAAGACCCACCTATTTAGGGAAGCTATCCATGTGGAAAATCTGTCGAGAGCTGAAACGTCCTCTCGTTGGTGTGGTGTGGTAGTAAGGAGGGGGTGTCAGCTCAGGTGTTACCCTCGTCACTTGACCATGGTTCAAAATTACGAAGTCCGTCGCCAAAAGTCCTCGTGTAGCTGAATAGTGCGACGTTAATATTTTTTCACTCTCTCTCTCTCTCTCGCTCACTCAGCTATTCGAGAGATTTTGGCGACGGACCTCGTATTTTGAACCATGGTCAAGTGACGAGGGAAACACCTGAGTTGACAGAAGTCCTTCTTAGCTGACCGAGATTTAAAATTATGAAGTCCATCGCCAATAGTCCCAGTTTTGTTCCAAAATGCAACTTTAATAAACACTCACTCTTGCTTAATGAAATTATAAAAAGATATTTGTAGCAATTATTTATATACAAATATTAAGAGTTTCAAATTCCGAAACTCATAATATATGACGAGTTTTAGCTAAATATGGCATTTGCAAGAATAAATCCACCAACTTCTGAAGTAAGATTTAAAAATTCTATTCTAAATTTCGGGTGGCTGAATGTGAACTAAAAATTCCTTGGACTCAAAAAAACCTTTCGCTTTT